>JAXQQM020082947.1:0-266618 GCA_034641835.2 Pinus albicaulis | reverse complement strand
GCTCCTAAGAGAGGTTCCAAAAGGATTTTCCATATTGTCTTACTTATTTTTTGTCACTTGAGTGTTTGCGTGCGATTATTTTACACCTTAGATGCTTTAGAATTGAATTATGGTCAACAATTCTCACAAGAATTGATGAATAAAAAGTTTTACCCAAATTTTATTAATAAAATCATCTTTTAAACCCATCTTTCCATGCATACTTTTCTAAAATATTTACTTATATTTTATATAACTTATGAACATCCTATGCTGAAAACTACCATTGTATTTATGCATTATATTTTTCTTTTTGTTACATACTTTTGTGGTCTTCTGACTTACATATTTATTTCCTATTCATATATTTATTTCATTACAACTATATATTGTGCTTATTGTACATGCCTTGTTTTTTATTTTAAATTTGCATCTCTCTATATATAATTTCCACTTGAGGTATATATAAGCTTCATGTCTCTAATGTCCATTTGAAATTGTGAAGTTGCATGCACTTAGTGGTGTTTGAGGCCTTGATCTTTGAAATATGCTTTTAAGAGGTCATTGTGAGATACTCTCTTAGCGGTGTTTGAGGCCTTGATCTTTGAAATATGCTTTTAAGAGGTCATTGTTAGACAGACTCCTAACTTTTCTGTCAACTCATTGAAAGGATCCCTACAGTATAGTTGCATGCCACAAAGTGATCCACAACTCTTAAGGTTGTAGTAATTGTGTTTAGCATGGTTTTAGCTTTGAATGTAATGTAATCTGTTGAGCATGAAATCAATACGAAAATTAGAGAGATTTGTACTGAGCAAATGAATGTAAACAATGTAAATTAGTATTACAATCACACAAGTGGCTTTTACTTGGTTTTATTGATATTGTAAATAGTAAAATGAATAATAGTTTGGGTTTATTTTTGGATTTTTGGTAGCTTTTATGAGAGTGTATCTTAAGCCTAAGAATAACCAGCATGGTAATAGTGATTGGATTTATTATTCAGCTTTGCTAATTGACCAACTAAGAGTTTTCACCAAATGGGTTATTTTTTTTAATCTACTTATTTCAAAAATGGAAAAAATATGTACAATATTGGAATATAAATGAGTGGGAAAGAAATTATCATCACCTCCAAGCTAAGAAAACTTTGCCAACCTTTTTATAAGAGGGGATTATAATTGGCTTTCTTCATACTGTTGTAGCTTTTCTCACAAAAGAACTATAATTAGTTTTCTTCATACTGTTGTAGCTTTCTCACAGAAGAACAACTATTGTACAGAGCTTCGCTAGTTAGCAAAGAATCAGTTTCAGCTTTTCTCACAGAAGAAAAACTATTGTATAGAACTTAGCTAGTTAGCAAAGACTCAGTTTTCAGCTTTTCCGTCTGAGGTCATGCTGCTGCGCTCACCCTCGGCCCTTTAGCTGATCTCTGCTCCAGCGCTGGCATGGCCCCTCCGCAGTCCTCCCTGGAGGTGACCGCTTCCCAGACCCAGGCCCTTGTATTTTCTTCTCTCGTCAGCTCCCTGCCCCCTCCATGCCCTAGACTGGTGATCTCTAAATTTGCGAAAAATATTGATGGACTGCAGGAGGTTGTCCTTCCACCTTCTCTCCCTCGTATGGCTGCTCTTTCTCTGGCTGAAAAGGATCTTATTGGACAGTTCACCGGGATTTGGCCCTCTTTGAAGACTATGCAAAGATGGGTCGAACGGAACTGGCCTGATAAGATCAATGGCAAAATCTCTTTTCGATTCTACGGGAGGGGGTATTTCACCTTCCACTTTGAAACAAAAGAAGACAAAGATCTGATCTTCAGAAACTGATCATATTTTATGGACACCAGAGGCTTGTGTCTCAATAAATGGATGCCGAACTTTGATCCAGAACTGGATGTCCCAAACGATGTACCTGTCTGGGTGTGCCTTCCCCACCTCCCTTTACACTGCTGGGGGGATGATTCAGTTAAAGCCATTAGGAATGCAGTTGGAAAGTTCATAGATCGAAGTGAACTAAAGGATAACATGCAAGCCTGCGCAAGGATCTGTATTGAGGTGGATATGGGTAAAGGCCTCCCCGAGGCCATCAAGCTCAAAGTGGATGAATGGACGCATATTCAGCAGCTCGATTACGAGCAGATCCCGTTTAAATGCAAGGTATGTCATGAGTATGGTCACTTTGCTAAACATTGCTCAAAACTATTGATGTTGAAATTCCAGAAACTGATCCTCAATGGGAAACTCTTAAGAGAAATAAAACTACCTCGAACCCTAAGAATACCTCCCCTGCTGCACCTCCTCCCAATCCTAATCCCTTGACCTCCTCCTCCCCCAAGATCCAAGATCCTTCCCACCAACCTTCTGCTTCTGCTTCTCCCCCCCCAAATCCACGCTGGATTCATTCAACCCCTTCTCATCCATTTCCCACCCTGATGAGGAACCCCCCCCCCTATAACCCCTCTCTCCCAATCTGACTCTCCTCGAATCTATCCCTCCTTCCCTGACCCCCCTTCCTCCTTCCAAGACCCCTCCACTATCCGAATCACTAGAAACTCAGCGAAGGAACATGGAGCAACCCTTGAAACCCAAAAAAACATGGCCCCAGAAGGAAATCAACAAATCAACACCGTGATGAAAACGCACAGAAGGATATAGCATTGGGTACCCAAAACCCCATAGAAACCTACATACTGGGATAGAATAGCAAGGAAACAAGGCAAAAGGAACAAGGAGGGAAAGAAACTCTCCGAACAACCTTCTTGCAATGATGGAAGTCCTCTCGTGGAACAGTAGGGGACTATGGCACCCCTCCAAAATAGCAGCCCTAGGAGATCTAATAAATTACCAAGAGAAACCGCAAATCATTCTTCTACAGGAAACAAAACAAGGAGAATCAGAAATGAAGGAAATAATTAACAAAACAAAGCATTATGGTGGCGCCCTCTCTGAATCAAGGGGAGCCTCCGATGGATTAACCACCCTTTGGAACCATAGAATATGGGAACAAAAAGATACTACAGTAAATCAGAACTGGATCAAAGTGACATTAGAGAACTGTAGAGAGAAAAAAAAAATCATAGTTCACAATTTTTGTGGGCCTAATCATTACAGAGACAAAGAACAGTGTTGGAGCTCCATCAAAGAAGATATAGGTAATGAGGACAGCAGCAATATCATAATGGGAGGGGACTTCAATTTAATTCTTCATGCAAATGAGAAAAGAGGAGGTTGCTTTAGCCAAGACCCTTCCAGAAACCATCCTGAAGACATAATGCAAGACCACGATCTAGTGGACATTGCACCAAAGAATCGTAGATACACTTGGAGCAACAGAAGAATAGGGAGAGGCAACATCATGGAAAGACTTGACAGAATCCTGGTCAATGTCACTCTGTTGTCATACTACTCCACAACCACTCCCAGTGTTCTCCCCTTCCCAGCCTCAGATCACTATCCCATCACCGCTCTCTTGGCCCCATCCCTTTCAAATACAGTCTACTCTGGAATGATATCCCATAAGCAAATAAACTGGTCCGCAACACTTGGATACAACATGTAGAAGGCTCTCCATCCTTTATATGGGAGACCAAATTAAAAAAAAAACAAAGTCGGCCCTGAAGGAATGGGCCAAAACCCAATACAAAGAGCCGGATAAAATTAAGATTGAAATTAAACACAATCTGGATGATGTCCACAGCAACACCAAAGCTCATGGCCTAAACCAAGAACGTCTCAACCAGGAAAAATACCTCTATTGGCAGCTCTATCGAGCCAACAGGAAAGATGAGGAGAAATGGCGCATCAAATCAAGAAGTTTATGGCTCCAAGCAGGTGATAAAACCACAGTTTTTTTTTCATAACCAGGCCACTGTTAGAAAATCAAAAAACAACATTGCTTCCATCATTGACGCAGCTGGCCATCTACAAGTAAATCAAGAAGCAATTAAAAGTGTTGCCTCCATGCACTTCAAAGAACTTCTAACAGAGACAAAAATTCCTGAAGATTACTTTGCTCTTCTGCAACACCTTCCTACCATGATCACTGAAGAGATAAACAGTGCTATCAATAGAGAAATTGATGAAGAAGAGGTCAAAAGCACAATTTGGTCCTTGCATCCGGACAAAGCTCCGAGGCCAGACGGATTTTCTATCATATTTTACAGAGTTTATTGGGATTTAATAAAAAGGGACCTTGTGAAAATTATACAATGGACCCAGCGCAAGAAAAAAATTGGGGGTTATACCAATTCTACATTCCTTTCCCTTATCCCCAAAGAAAACCACCCTTCCTCCTCTAGATTTAGACCCATTTCTCTTTGCAACTCCTCCTATAAGCTCCTCACTAAAATTCTTGCCATGCGCCTCAAACCTCACCTTCATAGCCTCATCTCGGAAAACCAAGGCGACTTCATATCCCAAAGGCAAATTACTGACTCCATCCTCCTTGTTCAAGAAGCCATTCACTCCAACATCTCTCACAAAGAAAAATTATTTATATTAAAGCTTGATCTTACCAATGCCTTTGACAGGGCCAGGCATTCTTTCCTCCTCCTCGTCCTTCAAAAAATGGGTTTTGATCTAAATTTTCTTGCTCTAATCAACTCCTGCATCTCTTGTCCTTGGATATCACCTCTCGTCAATGGCAGACCAACCCCCTTCTTTCAATCCACCCGAGTATTAAGGCAGGGATGTCCTCTCTCCCCCTACCTCTTCATCCTCATGGTGGAATCCTTCAGCAAGGCCTTGGATCATATGAGACGAGCGGGACTCATCATTGGCATCAAATTCAACAACAGAGTTAAAAATATGAACCACTCTCAATTTGAAGATGATACTCTTCTGATGGGAGGAGCTTCCAGCATCATTGCTCGACGTTTTAAAATTGTCTTGGACAAATTCATGCTTTACTCCGAGGGATGATCAATCAAAAAAAAAGTTGCATTTATGGATGGAATGCATCTAGCCAAACCATACACATCATTGTTAACATCTTTGGTGTGCCTTGCAAATTGAATTGGGAACATTTCACTTGTTTGGGTATGCATGTGAGTGTTGGCCCTTTGAAGGTTGAATTTTGGAATGTCACCATTGACAAAATGAAGCGAAAATTCCAACAATGGGGCTCAACGTGGCTCAATACAGCAAACCACCTTATCCTCCTTAAATCTGGACTCTCATCCTTGCCATTGTACCACTTCACTCTCCTTCAATCCCCCGCTATCATCCACCTCAAAATTGAAGCCATCATCAGGCACTTTCTATGGCAAGGTGGAAATAATGATAAAATGAAATATAACCTTGTCAAATGGAGGCATTTAATTCAAGACCAGAAGCATGGAGGAACTGGAATCCGCTCTCCCAAGCTCCTGAACACAACCTTTGGAGGAAAGATTCTCTGGAGGATCATCAATGGGAATCAAGCTTGGTGGAAAAATGTCATGGAAGTCAAGTATCTCAACACCACCCGACAACATCTCTTTGATCAAGAAATACCTTATAGACCTTGCTCTAAAATTTGGGCCCTTTGCAAAAAATCCATTCCCTTCCTAGCACAAAACCTCTCGAAAGTTCCCATGGGAGGTAACACCATCAATGTTGGGAAAATTTGAATTATGGGACAAATTCCCATCATTGACAGACCTGGCACCCAACGCATACTCTTTTTCTTCAGCAATATGGGTCTTAACCTCTTAAGCCAATTCTCCAAATGGGATGCCCAAACTCAAATCTGGATTGGTTGGCACTTCCCAAAAGTTCCAGGCCATCTTGAAGCTAACCTTGGCAATGTTCAATCTCATCTTTATGTCTCGGCTCCATTAAAAAAAGACAGCATTGATGGATTTTGATGGGACCCCTCCGATTCAACATTCACCATCAAAGGAGTTTATCAACATTTATGCAACGAAAATTATCCTACGCCTATCTGGACTAATTGGAAGGCTATATGGAAATCAGAAGCACTCCCCAAGATCAAGTTCTTCATATGGAATCTCCTGAAAGATAAAAAATTTAACTTATGAAAACCTCAAGAAAAGAGGTGTGCTTGGCCTGTCAAGATGCCCAAACTGTCAAACCGCAGAAGAGACTGCCCACCATCTCTTTATTGGGCATCCCTTTGCATCCCGCTGTTGGAATGAACTTACACCTTTTTTTCAGCCCTACTGGGCGCATCATAGCTCTATTGCTGAGGTCCTCCACTCTTGGAAAAGCATCTACCCCTGGGGTAAAAAGAAGAACAAAATTTCGAAGAGAGTTTGGGACACCCTTCCCTATGTGGCTCTATGGAACATTTGGCTCACCAGGAATAGAAAGATCTTCAGGAACAAAGAGCCCTCCTATAGGAAAGTTTGCAGCAAATCTTGGAGTCTCACGCTTGAAACAATCTCTGCTAAGTGCAACAACAAAATTGACTAGAGGTACCTTTGCATAGAGGAAAGAATTTTCCTTGGTGATCTTCTGAACATGAACAACAACATTAATCCTCCTCCAAAACAACCCTACAAAGCATATACAAGATGGAAACTTCGGCTTAAAGAAGAGGACTTCACCAATTGGATAAAGAGCAGCGCCAGACCCTCCTTATTTTTGATGGGGCATCTAAATTAAATCTGGGCATTGTAGGAGCGGGAGGCATCATAAGGAGCGAAAATGGTAGCACTCTCATATCCTTTGAATGGGGTCTAGGCTCCCTCTCAAATAATAGAGCGAAGGCCTTAGCTCTTCTCCAAGGTTTGCATCAGTTAAAGAGGCTTAATATTACAAATGCTATGGTCTTTGGAGACTCCTCTATAATCATCAACCTGATGAATCACGAACGCCCAACTGCAGACATAGCTCTCCGCCAAACTATCAGCATATGTCACACTCTCTTGGATGACATGAAGGACACATCCTTCTTTTACATTCTCTGCAATTTCAATAAGGACACCGACCTCCTTGCCAACAAGGCATGCGCATGAACCTTGGGGCATATCCTATGCAATGATGTTCTAAATCTTGTGCCTCTGCCATGATCCTGCCTCTATCAGTCTTGAGATCCTATCTGATCTTGCATATTGAACTCACAACACTTCTCAGCATCTTACGTACTCGTTCCCACACCCTTCTCGTGATCTCCTTGTCTCGTTTCTCCCCCCAAGTTGGCTCCTTCTGCCCTCCCTGTCCTATATATCTTCACGCTCCCAACTCCTTAAGCCATTTTCCTTCTCCTTTCTTGTGCTTTTCTCGCCCCCATTTGCTGATTATTTCCCTAATTCGCATCCCGCATTCCTTCACCAGGCCCCTGCTGTTTTTAGTGCCTCCGTCGCCTTCTCCTCTCTGCCCTCAACCTATCCCCCCTTATTCTGTATTGCTCCACATTAATAACCATAACTGTCATCCTCACAGAGACTGGGCTAATCTGCCCCTTCAGACTTACTCAGCTGTCGCTATGCTCACTCTCAGTAGCCCTTCTTAGCAGAATTTCGCTTCCCCTAATTTTAGAGCTTGTGTTAATTTATTGCTCCTATTCTCAACAAACTCCTACAACATGGCTCGCAGTGAAGATTGCCTCCAATGCGCGGATCTTCAAGCCGAGCTTGAGCAGATCAGAACTCACCAAAAAATTCTGGACGCCAAGCTGCAAACTGAGGTAAAATTTTTGGATGAAAAGCATGAAGCAAATGTTAATGTCTTTCTCCACAGGGCCACCTCACTCCAAAATCAATTCAATACTCTCTCCAATTGATGTACACATGCTGAAGAATTAGTGCAAATTCTCAAATACATGTTGGAGAAGCGCACCGCTCCAAGCTCCAGCTCCAACAACTTGAGGAATGTTGGAAATGAAGACAACCCTAAGGACTCTACAACGCATCATATTAGCCACATCAATATTGATGAAACATGTCTTTCAAATTTATCCTTCTTCTGTCTCAGTTTTTCCACATATATGCATTATCTGTATTTCAAATCTTTTCGAAAACTAGAAATAAAGGAAATGTAACATTTTGCTGTAGCTACTTCCTTCACTGCACTGCAAGCAGTATAGCATGTAACCATGGAGTTTTTCCTCCTCTTTGCTGGAATACAAAATAGCAGAAAGCCCAGTTATGTTTAAAAAAATAAGGAAACGATTAATGCAATTACGTTATTTGTTTTATCATTTCATGCTTTACATGGAAATGAATCACCTTGGAGGTGAGTGATATAAGATTGAACAAGCGATGGGTGATTCATAATGTCAACTACATCCCCAACATTTTCATTAAGGATGAAGTCATAGGCTTCACTTCCATAGTCAACATTTTAGTCTTGCCATGTCCCATGCCTTCCAAATCTAAATCTAAAGCTTTTGCATTGTCCCATGCCTTCCAGATGATCTAAAAAACGATCCTTTAATACAAACTAGAGTTTGTACTATTAAGATATTAGGAAGCCTATGTAGACCAATCACCTTGCCAACAACCAACTTCCTCTTCAAGAAGTTCATCCCATTGTGGACCCACTACAGCCCTAGCAACCATCTCTCTAAGCGCTATTGGAGGTATTTGCAGGGACATAAGATCATGCCCAATTCTGGGTTGTATGCTATGCTCTGGCCTCCAAAATTTTTCCCTTCAAAGTTTTATACCAAGGATGCTTGGACCTCCAAGATCCTTAAGGAAGAGAAAATACAGCTGACGCAATAACTTTTAATCATTTACTCATCATCATTGTCCTCAGCACCAACATTCAAAGCATTCAACTGAGCAATCAATTTTTTCATTATTTCTTCGTAGGTTAGTTTCCTTGTTCTCTGCCTTCACGTTAGACATAAGACCATGCCCAATTATGGGTTGTATGCTATGCTCTGGCCTCAAAAGTTTGTAGGTTCAAGGTTTTATACCAAGGATGCTTGGACCTCCAAGATACTTAGGAAGAGAAAATAAATCTGACTGATAAGAATTTTATTGATTTATTCATCATGTATCCTCGGCACCGACATTCCAAAGCATTCAATTTGAAACGATCAATTTGTTCTTTCTTTCTTCGTAGGATTAGTTTACTTGTTCTCTTGCCTTCACGGACATAAGACCATGCCTAATTTTATGGTTGTATGCTGTGCTCTAGTTACTAGCCTCCAAATTTTGTAGCTTTAAAGTTTTATACCAAGGATGCTTGGACCTCTAAGATCCTTAAGGAAGAGAAAATACAGCTGACCCAATAACTTTTAATCATTTACTCATCATCATCGTCCTCGGTACCAGCATTAAAATCATTCAATTAAGCAATCAATTTGTTCTTTCTTTCTTCATAGGTTAGTTTCCTTGTTCTCTGCCTTCATGCTGGGAGTAAGATCGTGCCCAATTCTGGGCTGTATGCTATGCTCTGGCCTCCAAAGTTTGTAGCTTCAAAGTTTTATACCAAGGATGCTTGGACCTCCATGATCCTTAAGGAAGAGAAAATACAGTTGACCCAATAACTTTTAATAATTTACTCATAATTGTTTCATTGTTCATTTGCCTGTTTTGTGGTCAGTTTTTTTTAGTTTTGTGGATGTGCTCTTGATTATATTCACTGGTAAGCAAGGTCCTATCTTCAGAGGAGCTCGAGACTGCTTTGAATTTTTAATCATTTTTCTAATAGGTTGACACATTTTCTATTGAATTGATAATGTTATGGGAGGTAAGAGTAACTTCCAGTGCAATTAATGATGGGGTGCAAGATGGTTTGGTAAGATGTTTATCAAGGAGTGTAAAAGGTAGATTGTACATAGATGCTTTTGGTGATTTGTTATTTTCTTTCAAGTTTCAACTGTTATTTTTTGTCTCTCAGGGCGTTGTTGTTCTCTACCAGCCTGCCACTGAGTTCTTACAAATGATAGACAAGGTATGAACTAATTTTATTTAATTTTTTGTTTTATGTTGCTTTATATTCATTATAGAGAGGAAAAAAGGCTTGAGTTTGTTTCATAGCTGCAAATGTATTCAACATTATTAAGTCCATTTGTGCTCTATTTACCAGTTTAGAGCTTGTGCATTGGAACTTTTGTTAGCATTGTTGTTGGCTAGTATTTATCGAATTGCACCTTTTGTGAGGAATTTTTTTATCAGGCAATGGATTTGGGAAGTGAAAAGCTATAGTTTCATCTGAGTATACCTTTTGTCTAGGTTTTTGGATTTCTAGTTGAGAAGACAAAAAAATCAGTGGAGCCTTGGTTGAAAATCACAAATATTGTGTTTTTGTATATTATCATCATGTTGAAGAGGAGGTGAGTTATGTATTGAAATGCAAGGGGGGAGTACTAGTAAGTAGAGCTCCACACAGTTCTTGTTATTTAATCTCTTGAAATAAGCCTTTGTTTTATTTTCACTGTATTTAGTGAAATGATTTCATTTGATTCATATCCTTGTAGGTATGTACAAGTCTTGGTTGCCAGATCCAAATTCTTAGGCTTCTGACCTTTCAGATTTTCTTAATTTTGTACTTTTTCCTTCTCTAGATTCATTTCAAGCCTTCGTCCAATATTTCTGTCTAAATTTCCTGTGGCATTTCAAGGCCTGATTATGTTGGAACCCAAATTTAACCAAGACTGCAAATTTATTACCGTGGATCACTTAAATAATTGTTATTGTCTAATTAACATTAAACACATTTGAATACTTACCTATTTTTCATAGGTTTTGGAGCAGAGTTGGGGTGCACTTGTAGACCATGTAACAAGTGTAATTAAAGAGGGTGATGCTCAGGTTTTGGAATGGAAAATGTGCATAGCGATGTTGTAATGAATGGTGGTTAAAGCCTTTTAACTGATCACCATATCTATATGTAATACACCATCATTTTGTATTTCAAAGAGAAGTTTTTGATAAATCTGCCTAGTTGTCTTTGTAATTGAGAAATGCTCCAATTGCATGGACATGATAAGTTATGGTGATTTTTATTTCACCAGTTTGTATTCTCAAATAGTAAAGTCATAAATGTTAAGAAAAAGGGGAAAAAATGAATAACAACATGGTGTTTCATAACAACACATTTGAGGCTGTACAAGAATAGGATAGTACTCTTCACAGTGCACACTAACAAATTATTGTCCTTCCAAAGCAAGGCTTGAAATGTATATTTCAAACATATATATTACAAACATGCTACTTTACAGAAGTCCATTTTCCAATAGCATTATAATAACTCAAAGGTTCAATATGTCTGCATGCAATATAAACCTACAGAAACCAGGTGAAATAAATCATGTTCTATAACTTGGTCTTTTTTTCATTTTGGAAAATAAGCCATCTTACATTTCATTCATTCTCACTAAAAGAACTTGGTCTCATCTTGGGGACCTCAGAAATAAATTTTCAACATCGGCAAGGTTAAACATATCCTTTTAACTTCCTGCTGGTAGAATTATGATGGCACACATGGAACTGTTTTGAATAACTTAGCTACGATAGGGTGATTGAGTAATTGTAAATTTTTCAAACCAATTTTCACATAAACCTTTAGATAACATCTTGAACTTGTTTTTTATTTGTTGATTATGTTTATTTTGATAATTTTGTTTTCAATTGAATTTCCATCTTGATTCTATGTTTCTTTTTTGATTCACAGGGACTATGAGGGACTATGAGCGGGAGTTAAAATAGGGTCACAAACATGTTGATCCACCCTCGGGGAAGGGTTCTCCACCTTTCAGATGTTCACTTAACTGTTTATGAAGCATGATGGGGTGCAAAATGGTTTGGTAAGATGTTTATCAAGGAGTGTAAAAGGTAGATTGTACATAGATGATTTTGGTGACTTGTTATTTACTTTCAAGTTTCAACTGTTATTTTTTGTCTCTCAGGGCGGTGTTGTTCTCTACCAGCCTGCCACTGAGTTCTTACCAATGATAGACAAGGTATGAACTAAGTATATACAATATTTTGTTTCATTTTGCTTTATATTCTTTATAGAGAGGAAAAAAGGCTTGATTTTGTTTCATAGTTGCAGATGTATTCAACAATGTTAAGTCCATTTGTGCTCTATTTACCAATTTAGAGCTTGTGCATTGGAACTTTTGTTAGCATTGTTGTTGGCTAGTATTTATTAGATTGCACATTTTATGAGGAATTTTCTTATCAAGAAAGGGATTAGGGAAGTGAAAAGCTATAGTTTCATCTGAGTATACCTTTTGTCCAGGTTTTTTCATTATTGGTTGAGAAGACAAAAAACATCAGTGGAGCCTTGGTTGAAAATCACAAATATTGTGTTTCTGTACATTACCGTCGTGTTGAGGAGGAGGTGAGTTATGTATTGACATGCAACGGGGGAGTATTAGTAGGTAGAGCTCCACGCAGTTCTCCACCCTCGAGGAAGGGTTCTCCACCATTCGGATGTTCACTTCACTATTTATGAAGCATAGAAACAAATTCATGTTACAAACTCTTTCTTTGGGCAAGTCTAGAAAGATTCACATCATCCCATGGAGATGAATAGTAGAGAATTCTCGTATTCTTGTATTTAGGATAGTTGGATGCATAATCTAAGTCAATTATTCATCTCTAGAATTTAAGACTGCATATTCCTTATTCGGGAGGCTCATGCTTCTTTATATGGTGGCCATTTTAGAACACTTAAGATGTTTTACCATCTGTGGAGATATTTCTTTTGGTCCCCTGTCATAATGCGAGACTAAGACTTTTTTTTGATGCTATAATGATATCTACTGCATATTATGCTATGCTATTTTTTATGCCATTTTTTTGTATGCTATGAATCTCATTTTATACATTTACTGCATTTTAGATCTGCTATAAGTTAATATTATTCACAGATATATGGTCTGAGAATTACTGTGGTTAGAAGAGTTTACAACTTGATACAAAGTGTCAATTTTTTTGCTTTAATTGTAGTCTTTTATGTACTAGCTTGACTAGTATACATCTAACTTGGGGTCGATACATTGATGGTTTGATTGATTATGTAACATATCAAATGCCATATATTTTGTCAAAGATCCCTACATTTAAAATGATACCTCACAATGAAAATATGCACTGCTTCTATAAGTGCATAGGGGTAATAGTTACAAGCACAAAGAGGAGCGATTTGTTGTAAGAGTCACAAAATATATTTCTGAAGTGACTTCCAATACAAACCTTTGTTTAAAAGTATAACTACATACTGGAAACACATATCTTATATGGATGTTGACACAATTTCTGATTGTTCAGCTTGATCTTTCATTGACATAAATATTGGGTTACTATTGTTGTTTGTGCTGAGGCAAATTCGTTGTCTAGATGTACAAAGTTTTATAATATAGAAGTGAATTGATCCATTGTATTGTGGTCATAAATGATAAGGATTGATCCAAAATATGTTGTATGACGATATACAAACTAAGGTTGTCTAATTGGTATGAAATTAATTAGGCCTAATACTCTTGTAAGTAATATATTGTCTTTTGAGCTGATTGAGAACAAGGTCATTAAGCTATTGTTATAACTTTTTTTTTCAAATTTTGCATAAATGTGTAAAGAGGCCAATCTGAAACAATATATACATTTCCTTGGCTTTTCATTTTAAACACTAGTAACACATACATATTGAAGAGAAAAATTAATAACCTCACAATTATGATCATACATTGCCTTATAACTGAGTTTTTGAGGGTTGATTCTCATTATCATATATGTTGATTCTATCTTACTAGTACATGCCTATAATAAGTAGGGCTTATACCAATGGTTATGAGAATAACTATGTATGGATATGCTTAGTGAATTTCCTCTAACTTACACGAAGGATGATTGAATCTTCATGGTGGTGTTCTATTTCTCTAAAATGAAAATCCTTATCCCCTGCATCAATATGAACTAATAAAAACAGGTATCTAAGTTTTTTTTCTCCCACATTAGGTCTTGTTTCATCCTCCCCCTCAACATTACGTCTGATAGATCCTTACTTCCACAATCAAGTAAACTAAGTATTACACCATTCTAAAGGTAGACCCACTCATTCATGGTTGTGAATTCATCTCAGTGAAGCATGTTCTCGTCTTTGTTATAATTGCAAGGACATTGAATATTTTAATTCCGTAAATACATTCATGTTGGTGAGACATGTGGGATAGAAGTCCCTCGTACATGGCCCATACCTTCTTCAAAAATCACTTTCCCCTATATTTTTGAATTGACACACCTAACTCCTATGTTTATTTTTACATAGTAATTGAACACTTAGTACAATTTATCATTACCATAAATCACAAACTAAAATTTATGTGCACATATAATTGGAGAATTAGTGCTCATAAGGGGAAAATATTTGTTAACTTGTCTGATTAATTAACTTAACCCTAGATAAATAATGAAATAATAAGATTTTGGAAATATAAAAAAGTGATGAGAAACCCAAAATTAATCTTTTCATCCCTTTAAACCCAAATGCTAGAGTTATGCACATTCAATTGCTAATTAATGAATAAATTCCTTGATTACTATTCTTATTGAATACTAAATGCGTTCATGACATGCTATGAGTTTATTAAGTACATCTCTAATGCTAATATGATATGCATTTGAAACTAAGTTTGTATGTGCATTACTTGTGTACTTAGAATTGTGTGCATTAATTATTTTCCATTGAATGATTTTAAGGTTGATGTGATGCAAATATGATGACATTTGATATCAAACTAAACTAACAATACAATAATATATATGTAATTAAATATTAATTCATCACCATCATATCCATGCAAAAAAAGGGGCGAGTTAAGATCATCTAGGAGTAAACATCATGGACACATTAAATCACCATAACTTAATTATCTAGCAAAGCACCCTTATCCAGTAGATCATAATATATTGTTCATACCAACACACATCTAACCATCCACATGTCCATTTATTTGAAATAAATCCACAATATAGTCTTAAACTATATAAAGTCCAATGCATTGTAGCAATTATATGTTCTAACCCTAGAATCAAAGTTCATTGTTCATCTTGAACAATGTGTTCCACTCATATGAAATGTGCTAGTGGAAAATTTTCCAAAATGGCATCATGATCATCTATCGATAACCTCCATTGTCGTTGTTTTTTTCTACTCTTCACTTGCTTCAACTGCAATCGAGTTGCTATGACCAAGTGACTATATTGGGCATAAATAACCTCTGGCTGGTAATCTTGAAAAATAATATGATCTTTACATTTCTTTACTTCTTCAAAGAAATGTCCCATTAACACCATTGAACCGATTGGGTATGTATAATTTGATGGATCATTATACTCTTGCAACAACGTGGATTTAGACATAGTGCATTGTAATAAATAATAATACACTTTTTCTTGATTATTTTCTGGTGCAATGACAACAAAGACATCACCTTCTCTAACCATATCAGAGACACGATCATTATCATTGTCAATCATAGCCACTTCATTGTCCATTTCCTTGTCACTCACGTTTCCAAATGGGGGCAATGGTGTCAATTATTCGAGTTTCCATGGTTTAACAAATTTCTTAATTTGGTTTTCACCAGGGAAAATTTTAGGGGCGAATTTTAGCCACAAGGCGAATTTTAAGGGGTTTTAGATTTTGAAGGGGAAAATATTTTATATAAAACCCATTTTATATAGTTTTATATAGTTATACCTATAATTATTTTAAAAATAATTAATTATTCCCTATTAGCCCAAAAAAATAAATGCGCATAAACATTAAAGGATGGATTCGTTTCCCGATTTTCTGGTTTGGAGTAGATTTGAATGGCATTCACCCGTGATTTACTGGGTAGGAGGGGCATTGGATTTACATTCGCCCCGTTTTTTATTGGTTGGGGCTTTGGGGATTTACTGTTTGGGGCTTAAATGTGTGGGTGTTGAATCTTCTACAACCTCGCGTTGGAGCTTTTAGCAGGGCGAGAATTATTTGAAACAGTAACAGATTCTGTTAATTTGCTTGCTGCACTAGGAATCACATGCAGAGGCAATCTGTGCATTTAAAATGCAGGTTTGTTCAGAGTGGCATATTTAAGGATTGGCATGGAGACCCATTATTGATTTTAAGCCTGGTTGGCTGATTGGGATGGTTGTGTAGTCTTCCTTTTAGCAATACTTGGATTAATTGAAATGTTAATAGGTTGTTTAATTTTCGTGCAATCTGTCATTTTTTATTAAAATTTTAGTGAGGGGACAACTTCAGGTAGAGATTTGGGCTCCATCCTATTACAATGCCTTTCTTCAGAGTCATATGCACTCATAACCGAGATCTAAGAATGCAGTGTGATATCCAGTCTATTCTGGAATTCGAGCTAAATTGATTGGACAAAGCTCTTGATCATATCTTTCAGGGTTAAATATTATTGATTCGGAGGAGTCAAAGTCATGGCTTAGGATGCCCTGAAAAAATACATGGTGAATGAAGATCCGACGAAGAATGGATCAAAATATGACAGTGCCTCCTTAATGGTGCCCAGGTTCAGAAAAATATTTCTCAAACTTGTGCTAACTTTATGGTTCAGAGTGGACGAGATGGTTTCTCTGACCCTCTGGTAGGAAGAAGTGGAATAAGAGATGATGTTGTGGACAATAAAGGAAATGGGTTTGTTACCATGCGTTTCTACCAGAACTTTGGTCAATTCTAATGGCCATAACACCAATGATTTCCATGTGCTGACTTTAAGAGGTACTCTTCTAGGGCTCAGAACCTTGTAGTTTAGCGGGTTGTGTCAACTTGATTAGCTCTATTGGTTGGGTTGTGCTTATTGAAATGGTTTAGTATATATACCCCATCCCACCCTCTAAATCAAGGGTTGTTGTGATAATGGAAGCCATTGTTATTGGTTTGGGTATGGAAGCCTTTCATTAATATTTGGGTAGATTTCATTGTCAAAGAGAACCAAACCTCTTATGCTTTGGAGATAGTGTGCATTATATCAGGCAGTGCAGTAGCAGGAACTTTGGGTATAAAATATTTTGAGAGATGGTAATATGGTATTCTTCAGGGCTTGGTTTGGGTAAACTGAGAAATTGGTACATATCTTCTCTGTGAAAATTGTAAAATAGATTTGAGATTTTAAGAATGCATATGGGTGAATATGCGTTGTGTGTAAAATTGGTGAAATTGGTACATATGCACTGTGTGTAAAATTTTCTCAAATTCATTCAAATATAAAAGATTAGGTTTATAAGTTTTGTGTGGAGAAGTCACATTCTGGATTTTAGTAAATAGTTACTAGACAAAGCCGTTGATTAGATCTTTCATATCTAAAGATAATCAAGGTTGATGCATTAGATTCATGACTTCGGATGGCCTAGATAATCACATGGCTCAAAGCAGGGACTAAGGATCATATAAGTATTATAAAACAACATTGCCTCCTCAATAGTGTTAAGCTTCACACAAGCATTAGCCAACCTTATATTACATCGCTGGTTCGTGGATGGTCCTTTGGCTTTCTGGTACAAAGAAGGAAATAACACATATTTCATTAAATTTGGATGTTTTCTATTACAAGGACTTTAACAACAAACATGTTTCATTAAATTTGGAATTATTGAGTGGATCTAGAATTTATAACTTTAACTATATTAAGTTTGAAAATTATTTAGTTCACTATTTAAATGTACCTATTCACCATTTTTTTCAATAAATTATCAAGATAAGCTATATAAAACAAATTTATATAAAGTTGTAGAAGCAAATATTTGAAGTCTTGAACTTGGACTCCTTACATTATTTCTTCTAATATTATTTATGGTTCCTTTTAAAAAGTTGAATAATATTAGTTGGTGACAAGAGTATTCTATATATTAGCATTATATACCAATTTAATTATAATTTGATACAATAAATATGGTATTGGTTGTGATGAGTTACTATTCTCGTAGAAGGTTGGCACAATTTTAAAGTCTCCATAAAATTTATTTAATCATAGAATTACACTAGTATGTTTATTACCATAACAATTTTAATTGCAGGTACTATTAGCAATTTTGTTTATTTTTCTAGTATCATATTTTATAATTATATAATTTAAGACATTGATAGCATTTATAATAGACAAAACAAAATATTACATAAGACCCATATTATGTTTAAATTCATTCTTTTAACAATCAAAACCAACACAAGGACTTCATTAACATTATGTATTTTGCAAACCAACATAGATATGTCTTATATCGAGATCTAGCAAGTGCCAATAGGGATCAATTCTAGAGTTAAGATGGATCTAAGCTAGTAGTCTGACATTCCATAATAGATTTGTTGAAGAATTTAAGTACGCTTCATCATAACAAATAACACAGAAAAATATCATGGGATATGCATTACTATGGACTTGTAAAGCACCATCGGTAAACCCATCAAATGACTAACTCAAACTTATGTTAACTTGTCTATGACCAAAACATTTAATGGGGACCTTCTCATATCCTTGTAAACCGACATTTACAAGTGTAAATGTTTACGTGGGGTCTTTCCATACTAGGATGTAAAACGCCTCTCGAAAAAATCACAATATTAACTTAAGATAAGATAAGATAAATATTTTTAGTAATGTCAAACCAATTAGAGACCCGTGAATAGGTCAAACATGGAATTGCTTGGCACAAAAATATCAATACATAGTATGGGTGTGAAAGTAGCTATTAGTAGGAATCAATTAAATCATATCAGTATGTCTAACATGAAAGCAAGATATTATATTTACGAATGATAGACTAGACTCCTTGATGTCAAAAAAATTATTCCTAATAACTCTCACCCCCAAGTAGAGGGGGAGTTTTTGATCTATATATGATGGTGTTATGAGGATCTCGGTGTAAGACTTGGTAAGGAGTGCCTCCCTTGCAAATTTTGCATTGAAACTAGTATACTAGAAAGTTAATAAGTAAAAAAGTTTTTATACTAAATTTTCTAACTCCCCTTAGTGCCTTTATAAAGCACCAAGGGGAGGTCCAAACAACTTAGAAATAATTATCAAATAATTATAATTTGTTTAAGCACCATGTAGGATTCATTATCGATTTACTGTAATTTGTAAAAAAAATGTCATAATAATGGTGCAAAAAGTCTAAAGACATTCATTTGTGACCCTCTCTTAAGTGAACTTTGAAATTCCACTCAAATAAACAGATTATGGATGGAAAAATCTAATCTCATATTATGGTGCAAAAATTTTAAAGACATCCATTTATGCCTCATCTCTTGAATGAGCCCGAATAGTCCACTTGACATTCATTATCAAGTAATTATTCCACGTTTTATCAGGAAAATCATTTTCTTTTACATGGAGTTTTGTTTCAAAAACAACAATGTCACATTTATGCACTGATATCAAACCACATAATAGGCATATAAGAGTCAATAAATGGCTTCCTGAATGATAGAATTAAATGAGATGATTGCATATATAGGTAATTGATTTAGTAATACGTAGTTATAAAAATTTATGGATTGAAAATCAAATGGACCACATAGAATTCATCATCAATTAATTCTAATTTGTTTTGAAAAAAAAAATCATTACGTACATTAATATCTTAAATAATTTCAAAAGTGCAATACATTCATAAACTTGTATCAATGCATATAACTAAATATAATTCAATAAATATGTTAATGTGTCGGATTCTATCACATTATTTCTATTAGAAATAATTTATTTAAGACTTGAAATTTACAAATTATTAATGTGGATGGGAAAATAAAACGTCATATATGAAAACCATTTAAAGACATCCATTTATGACCCATCTCTTGAATAAATCTGAATAGTCCATGTTTTCTTTCCTTTTACTTGGAATGAAAGCACTGGAAACCCAAGAGTACATCCCACCATTTTGAAAATGGTAAATTGAGTAAATCATCAGCCCTAGTTATGGAACCTAACCACAAAAAACTCAAAGAGTCGAACCCGTGATCAACAACAATATCAAAGAACTTCACATTTGGCTCTAGACCACTTGAGCTAACCCTTGGGGCTTAATGAATAGTCCACTTAACATTCATTATCTTCATGATCAATTAATTATTACATGATTAATTATGAATTTTTTTTTGTTTTACATGGAGTTTGATTTCAAAAACAACGATATCACATTTATACACTCTTATTAAACCACATGATAGAAAATGAAATTCAATAAATGGCTTCCTGATTTATTGACTCGTATGAGACGATTGCATACAAAAATAATTGATTTACAAGCACATGTAAGTTAGAAATAATTATATATTGAAAATCAAATTCCTTGAAATTTAAAGAGTTTGAAGTCACTAATCTATGTCCCATTTCCCACTAGTCTAAATAGTCTTCTTAGCACTTATTATCAATAAATTTTAATATATGTTTTTGGAATAAATGATTCATAATTTATGGCCATTATATATCACATTAATACACTTATATTAATCAATATAAATAAATAAAAGTTGATAACATAAATTTGTGCCTTGTTGGATCATGATATAAGTTCATTTTATTTAAAAATACAAACTATAAAAAGTCATCACTAGACAATGAAATGAAATTCCTTACAATTCAGAAAGTTTAAAGACATAAATTATCTATGATACATGCTTAATGAAATCTTAACACTCCACTTAACAATCATTATCAATTAATTATGTCTTTTTAACAAATGAAAACTTATTTACAATGGAGTTTGATTTTAAAATTTTTATATTACATTTATACACTCGTATTAATGCATTTTATAGGAAATTAAAAGTCAAGAAGTGACTTTATGTTTTGTTGCTTTTCATTATGATATGATTGCAATAAAAAATATTAATTGGAGTCTATACAAAATTAGCAAAAAATATCAATTGGGAAATTACAGATCTTGTACTTCAAAAATTTCAAATCATTCACCTATGGTCCATTACCTATGCCCCATTTCCTGTTAGCCTTAATAGTGCATGAAGAATTTATCATCTAAATTATCTATACTTTTTTTTGGTAAGATTTGTATATTTATTTACAACTCTGAATAACTCTGAATAGTCCATGTTTTCTTTTTTACTTGGAAAGAAAGCACGAGAAACCCAGAGTACATACCACCATTTTGCAGATGCTACATTGAGTAAATTCATCGGCCATAGTTATGGAACCTCACCCCAACGAACTCAAAGAGTCGAACCTCGTGATCAACAACAATATTAAAGAACTTCACATTTGGCTCTAGACCACTTGAGCTAACCCTCGGGGCTTAATGAATAGTCCACCTAACATTCATTATCTTCATGATCAATTAATTATTACATGTTTAATTATTAAAAACATTTTGTTTTTACATGGAGTTTGATTTAAAAAAACAACGATATCACATTTATACACTCTTATTAAACCACATGATAGAAAATTAAAGTCAATAAGAATCTTGATTTATTGACCTCAAATGAGACAATTGCAGATAAAAATAATTGATTTACAAGCACATTTAAGTTAGAAAGAATTATAGAATGAAAATCAAATGCCTTCAAATTTAAAGAATTATAGATTTGAAAAATCATATGCCTTAAAATCTAAAGTGTTTAAAATCACTAATCTATGTCCCATTTCCCACTAGTCTAAATAGTCTACTTAGCACTTATTATCAAGAAATTTTAGTATATGTTTTCGGAAGAAATGATTCATAATTTATTGCTATTATGTATCACATTAATACACTCATATTAATAAATATAAATAAATAAAAGTTGATAACACCTTGTTGGCTCATATGATATAATTTCATTTTATTTAAAAATAGAAATTTATAAAAAGTCATCACTGACAAATGAAATGAAATTCTTACAATTCAGAAAGTTTAAAGACATAAATCATCTATGATACATGCTCAATGAAATATTAACACTCCACTTAGCAATCATTGTCAATTATTTATGTATTTTTAAGAAATGAAAAACTTATTTACAATGGAGTTTGATTTTAAAATTTTTATATCACATGTATATACTCATATTAATGCATTTTATAGGCAATTAAAAGTCAACAATTGACTTTGTGTTTTAGTTGATTTTCAATATGATATGATTGCAATAAAAAATATTAATTGGAGTCTATACAGAAATTACTACAAAAATATCAATTAGGAAATTACAGATCTCTGTACTTCAAAAAAGTTCAAATCATTCACCTATGGCCCATTACCTATGCCCCCATTTCCTATTAGCCTTAATAGTGCATGAATAATTTATCAACTAAATTATTTATAATAAAAAAAATTGGTAAGAGTTGTACATTTATTTACATTGAACTTTATTTTAAAAATTACATTTCGCATTTATATACGAGTATTAATGAATATAAGTAAATATAAATCCATAAAAATAACTTTTTCTTCAATGGATCATATAATAAGATGATTTCAATAACTAATAATTCATTTTTAAAAATGTAAATTAATATACACACATACACATTATAAAAAATAAATATTTTGTACAACAAATTCAATGCAAAAAATGATTATAAATAATAATGATAATGTATATTAGTATAATTTTCAATTCACATATTTTGAAACAAATAATAAATCACACAAATTCATTCACAAAAAACTATGTCCAAGTTGCATTGAAAAAATTGAATGCTCTCAATGTGAGTAAATTTATTAAAAAAAATCATCATCCATTACAATGAAGTACATGTTCTATTGAACATTCAAATATACTCACATTTATGTTTGATACAATGAAATGGCTTCAGTGAAATGGAAATAAAACTTGCATAAGCCAATTATCATGCTCTCACCTTGTATAGGATTTTATTAAGATGTGGTTTGACCGATATCTAAGCGAATTGAGAAGGATGCTTTGATGCATCTATTAGCAATATATTTGATTCTTCATATTTATCTCCATATTGGAACCACACATCAATAAACCTTTTCTCATAAAAATTGTATTGTTCTCCCCGCTTCACTTTTTGTTTTTCAAATGGCAACAAGACCCGCTTCATATGAATTTAAAATCCCCTATGTCAATATTTTATTTTCAAAGTGTGTATCAAATGTACTTATCAAAGGATATCTAATGTCCATATTGCAACATAATAATTTTTTTAAGCAATATTTAATACTTACGACTGAGAAGGACTTTAAAAAATAGGGTTGATTACTAAACCGCCAATTTAGTTCTCTTCGAATATGACAACTCGGTTCATCTCCAATGTATGATTAGACGAATACTCCTTCCATTTCAAATATCAACAAAATATTTCAACTTACACTAATTCCCATATGCATCTACACTGCAACACACATATATCACATTATCATATATCCACTTCAACACTTCATTGTGTAAGAACATCAAAACATAACACTTCAAAACATTTAAAAAAAATGATGTTAGTATATATTATATTTTTTTTCATTTTGTAACAAAGTGAATTTTACTAGTTAAATGACAATCAAAAAACATTATTATAGTGGCCCCCATTCAAATGAACAAATTAATGATATGTCTATTTTATATATACAACCTAATACGTTTATTTAATTTGTATGGAACAAGCATTACATGAATAAGATTGACCAACCATTTAAATGGTTGATTTTAAAAGCTAGAATTATTTCTTTAATTGCAATTGACAAATATAACTACAATTGCCCAACTCAAGTAAACAAACTAATTATATGTTAATTTCCACATAAAACATAATACATTTTTTTTAATATCAAACATTCTAATTAACTATATATTAAATTTTAAAGTATATCCTTAATTGTTTTTGGAACGTATTTTAGTGCAATATTTACTTCTATTGTTGGTGCTACATACAACCTAATATCATTTTTAAACTTTTGTAGAAAAAGGGAAGTTATAAGAACACAATGAACCATCCTTCAAATCAGTAATTTTTAAGAGATCTAATGAC
This sequence comes from Pinus albicaulis, assembly GCA_034641835.2. NCBI lineage: Eukaryota > Viridiplantae > Streptophyta > Pinopsida > Pinales > Pinaceae > Pinus > Pinus albicaulis. The sequence goes on along the minus strand of JAXQQM020082947.1, from coordinate 242,798 downwards.
AAGGTAAACCACAACTAAAAAAATAATTGCAATGGTCCAAGTCAGAGAAACATACCAATTTTCTAATAATTTCTACATACTATCTGGTCCATTTTTTAAATTTCTACAAATTAAAAAAAAAATTGGTACGAACACATTAAAGAACCATTCAACTAATACTTGTCATTATCACTAGCTTACTATAAATTAAAAAAATCAAAAATATTGTATTCCTATGAATGTATTGGTATCGTGAAATACAAATCAACTCAAACTAATAAAGGCTACAAAATACACTAATAAATCATGATGTCTTTGGAATCTAATAGTCCTTGGAATCTAAAAACATTTGTATAGAAATATTTAACAAATTTCAATAAATTAAAAAATAAGGAATGCGAAGAATATGGAATTTCGAACCATATGCAAATTCCTTATAAGAAAATGGCAGCTCAAACTTCATTAATCATCATTCAATTATTCGCATAATACCTAACCATTTGCAGCAAATTATAAACTAGTGTTGAAAATGCCATACGATTTACAACAAATTTTGGTGGTAAATTTCCTTAACTTTCTTCTCCCTTATAGATACTTCCTTTGAATTTTCTTTGGCTTCATAGTCCATGATTTCTGAAAATAAAATTAAGAAACTACTACCAAAGTTTCTAATATTAAAAAAAAATATGAATTATAAATACTATCATTACCTTCATCATTATATTTGTCATAAAATAAACAAGAATCATAAATATGCTACAAGGAGAGGGAAATTTAACACACACTAAGTTTGTGTTATATTTCCTTCTTGCACAAATAAAACCACATTGCATGGTGAAACAAATCTAGCGTATGCTATATTTTTGTGTTAAAAACAAATCTAACATTGTGTTAGATTTTTTTACCTTGCAATGCGTGTGTTTATACTAGAAGAAAATCTATTGCATGTTAGATTTGTTTTATTCTGCAATGTTGGTGTTTATGCTAGAAACAAATCTAGCACATGTTATATATGTCATATCCTATAATGTTTTCATTTATACTAGAAACAAATGTACCATGCGCTATATTTCTTTTACCCTATAATGCTTGTGTTTGCACTTTTGTTTTACCTTACAATGCTTTTGTCTTTTGTCTTACACTAGATTTGTTTTACCTTGCAGTGTTTTTCTATGCTTCTCCTTATAATAGATTTATTTTACCTTACAATTTTTGTGTTTGTGTTTGTGCTAGAAGCAAACCTAGCATGAGCTAAGATTTATTTTGTTTGACCTTACGATGCTTGTATTTGTGCTAGAAAAAAATCTAGTGCACACTAGATTTATTTTACTCTGCAATTCATTCGTCTATGCTAAAAAAAAATATAGTGTGCACCTGCAAAAAATCTAAAAGCTCCTGGACTCACTGTGATCAAATGCCTGACTCCAAGTCGGCCTGTGTCTTCTACAAAAATCATGACTAGATTAAACAACATTACAATAAAATGGGTCGAAGAGAAGAAACGACAGAGTGAAGCAACTCTGAATAAGATTGAGACTGAGATAGGGAGCTTGTTGGGATCGGACTTCCTCAACTTTCAGTGCATTGAGGCCAAGGACCACCTCATTCAATTGGAAATGGAGAAAGCCAAATTGTTAAGGCAACAAGAGGAAACGCGGAGGCTCAAAAGCATGGCCATATGGCTCAAGGCGGGAGATGAAAATGCTAAATTCTTCCAACAATGTGCAAAAGGCAGAAAGAGTAGCAACACAATCTGGGAACTGAAGGACCAGGCTGGAAGGGTGGCCAATAACCATGCTCAACTTGTTGATATGGGTATTAGACATTTCTCCCATCTCTACAGTGACCCCAAAGCTTCCGACATATCAAAAGCACTTTAGATAGCCAGGACCATGCACAAATATGTGGAGGAAGATGATATTGAAAAATTAAATGCCCTTGTTACTTTAGGGGAAGTTGAAGCGGAATTAAAATGTTTTAAGTCAGACAAGAGCCCTGGTCTAGACGACTAGCCCATTTAATTCTACCTCACTTTATTTGAAGACATTGGCAGGGATCTCCTACAAGTCATAGAAGAGAACCAGACGATTGGTCGTATTTATGATGGATTCAATGCTACTTTCATAGCCCTCATACCTTAGATTGATAAACCATTAACCTTAAATAACTACCAGCCCATATTCCTCTGCAAATGTATCTACAAGATCATATCCGAGATCATTGCCAATCGCATAAAGCCCATATTATCTTTGCACATATCCAAGGAAAAAATTTCCTTCCTTAACCAGAGACAAATTCATGAAGCCATAAGTACTACCCAGGAAGCCTTGCACTCTATCAAGCTCAAAAATCTTAAAAGCACCATCCTCAGTCTTAAAAGCACCATCCTCAAGATTGACCTTGCAAAGGCTTTTGATTGCACATGTTGGACCTACATTGAGCTCAACCTTCTCCAAACTGGATTCCCCCACTCCTTCATCAATTGGATCATGGGATGCATCACAAATGCCTCCTTCAGCCAAATACTTAATGGAGAAGCTTCTGAATTTTTTCATGCAGGTAGAGGGCTTCTTCAAGGCTTCCCATTATCCTCATTTCTATTTTTATTAATCATGGAAGGACTAACCAAAATTTTGGCAAAGGTCAAGGCCGATGGGACTATAAAAGGTGTCAAATTATCTGAATTTATACATCTGACCCATATCTTATTCTTAGATGATGTACTTATTTTTCTTGATGGATCTATCCAAGACACCAACAAATTCAAAATGATTCTTGAGGTTTTCTGTATGGCCACAGGTATGGACCCTAATCACAGTAAATCTACTATCATATTGGTGAAGTGCTCTAAGCAGGAATGTAGCCATGCCCTCACCCATTTTCATTTTGGTCGCAGGGAATTAGAGGATGGCATTAAATATCTCGAGTAATGTCTAAAGAAAAATGACTACCACATCACTAATTGGAATTGGTTAATTGCAAAAGTCGAGAGATGGCCCTTCATTAGTTGGCTTTATCTCCCATGGGCAGATACTCACCTAAGGAAGGGTAGGTCTCTCTCCGTACAGAAATTGAACCCTAGAATAGAATTTGGTGGTGGAGACACCTTTAGAGGCTGAAGGCACCACCAAAGGCAAAATTTTTCATGTGGTGCATACTCAACAATTGCGCCCCAACGGAGGACAACCTCATCAGGAGATCCATCCATGGCCCCTCTAGATGTTGTCTTTGCAAATCTCAGCCTGAGGACACAGATCACCTCTTCCTCACCTGCCCAACTAGCAAAATGATATGGCAACTTACCACAGCTTCTCTGGGCATGTCATATAATTAGCATGGAAACTTTGTCTCGGAGGCTTGGTCAAATTGGTGGAAATTGGTTGTCTGCCTAAAAGATCGTAATCTCCCCCTCTTGATATCTTGGGGTGCATGGTTGGCCCGTAATCAGTCTATCTTTCAAAGTGATGTGATAGACTGACCTCGCATTAGTAACACCATAGTGACATTTTTCCTCTCAGTTCCAAACGATGAGCCCAAAGCTCAATGCAGAATAATCATACCAGTGGCTACTGACAAATCCTACCGATGGGCCTATTTAGATGGGGCATCAAACATCCATGGCTGTGGAGGGGGGGCTACTCTCTATATTTTCGATACTCACTGCTATAATATTCGACCAGGTTGTTACAATTACAAACAACTATGCGAACTCATGATCTCGAGACTCCTCTTTTAATTTTTTACCTGTAATTGCTTTGTTTTGTCTGCCAAAAACAAATCAAGCACATGCTAAATTTGTCTCTAGCCCTACAATGCTTTTGATTTTACTAGAAACAAATCTAACACACGCTAGATGTATTTTACCCTACAAACCTAACATGTGATAGACTCATTTTACCCTGCAATGTTTTTTTTGTGCTAGAAACAAATCAAGCACATGCTGAATTTGTCTCTAGCCCTACAATGCTTTTGATTTTACTAGAAACAAATCTAACATGTGATAGATTTTTTTTACCCTACAATTCTTGTGTTTGTTCTTTTGGTTTACCCTACAATGCTTGTGTTTGTTCTTTTGGTTTACCCTACAATACTTGTTTTTTTTGTTATAAACAAATCTAGCGGGTGCTAGATTTGTTTAAGCTTGAAATATTTGTGTTTGTGCTAGAAACAAATCCAACACATGTTAGATTTAGTTTACCATGCAATGTTTTTTTTTGTGATAAAAACAAATCTAGCATGTGTTAGCTTTATTTTAACCTGCAATGCTTGTGATTATGCTACAAACAAATTAATGCCACTAAACTATCAAAGGGAAGGCTAAAAGCATTATGTCTATCAAAAATTAAAACTTTCTCCCTCTATCACACCTTTTTTTAGGGTGGTTCATGGACATTGAGTGGTCACTAAATCTAGGAGAAAATCTGAGTAAATCAACTTGAAGGGATCTACCCGTCGGCCAAACTAGCAAGGCCTAACCCCAAGGGCATCGAGGAGATTTGACCACGTGACCTCCCAATAGGCGAGGTACTTAGAAATAAGAACTCGACCAACTGAGCTATCCGTTGTGGCTCCTCTTTCACACCTAATACTACATGCATTTTATATTTTATAGTTGAAGCCACTTTCGTTTTTGCTTTTGGTCCTGGTACATCAATAACATAAGCATGTTATTTACAAAACTCCTCCCAAGCCTTAACAGAGATATTATCCATTACAACACCAAAATTAGAATCTCAAGAATAGCTACCAATGAAAGTTTCAAGAAGCATAAGCAATTGTGACCCATAAGTAGCACCTTCTACTATCAAACTTTTTGCTTTATTTATGATAAGCTGCTCAACATGCATTACAAAATATGATGAAATTATTTCAATCATTACTACCACGCAATGTATATTGCACTTGATTGGTTGATGAACCCATATCTTTAGCATTTCAAAGGTTTCCTTCTTTATTCTCCACACATCCATTCATGCAACCCTCCCACGTCTGCAATTGCTTGAGAGCAAGCAAATTCAGGAAGGGGGGAATATAATGTCCTCTCGAAATTAACGGGTTATGGAGGACATAATAGCCTATCCAATCCTCGTAGGCTATAGTCCTAGATAAAGGGAAACACAAAAAAATATCCTATGTTTGGAAAGTTTGGGGCAGCTAGGCAAAGAAACCCAAAATTGGGGTTTGGAGTAAAGTTTACTCAATCGATTAAGAAGAGACCCCTATAAGAAATTTATAAATACAAGAGGGTTGAATTCAATTGGGATCATCATTGTGTATCAACTCATTTATTTCTTGAGCATTAGCTCTGAGGGTTTTAAGACCCCTTTTCTCTCTTGTCAATTTCGGTGGTGAAAGATTCCAACTTAGTTGACGCACATTTTTTCTTTTTTTCTGGCACAAGAATGAGTAGCATTTATAAAGAAGATGAGTCCTTAATTGAAGTCACAAAAATGACAAATCAACAAGGGATAAGATTGGTTCTATTTGTGGCAACCTCAGGAAATTATGGGCAAAATTAGGGTGTCTGGGCTAGAAGAAACGAAGCTATGTGGTTGACCCCATGGAATTCATACTATGTGGGACCCCCGAACACTGTAACTTGTCTGTGGGGAGCAATGAAAATACGAAGGTTTGTGGATTTATTTCACTCAAATCAAAGTTTTTCCATTCAATTCTGTGTTAGAAAATTCAAATCTGTGGATGAGAGAGACTCCCCGAAGTTGGGGCCATTTAAGAGTAGGGACCTTTGAACTCACATGATGGTGAAATACCTCTGAACCAATCATGTGTTTGTCTATTCTTGTTGCAGAATCTTCTTGTGGCTTAATTCGAGGTCATTGATAAGAAGAGGAGGCTGAACTAATTCCTAAAGCGGACTTGGTAGATAGAGGATGATCGAGGACTATAGCACCCTCGGATCAAGCATATCAAGTAGTCTAATATAGGTCTGAAGTTGTCTGCAGGAATTTACTTAGGATGTTTCAACTATGGGCCCTATTTAGGAAATTGATCTGTTGAAGATAAGCCTACCATTGTGATGTGTGGATCATATATGTTCTAGACTGAACTACGAACTGTATGAGATTGAATTTTATGGTTTTTTCACATTATTGAATAATACAATGTCTTGCCAAAGGTTTTTTTGTATTGTTGTTTATATAAAATAGAATTGTTAGATGGTATATTTTTCATTGCTTGTTTCACCTTAAGAGAAAATCCCTTAGCTGTGATAAGGAATCATTGCTTAAGACATTTATATGAATATGTCAAGAAAATATCTATCTTCATTTTAATCACCTTCAATTATTTACTATTAAACCCTTAGATATCAAACACAATGAATGTCTCACAATGCTACCATTTGCTAATGTTGAATGAAATGACCAAAAGAAAATGAAAGAAAGAAGCACAAACTGATATGCTGTCACACATAATATATCATCTCAAACTTCTGAAGAATTTATTAAGAAAATAGTTAAAACAAAGGAGCTCCAATTAAGGATTTTAACTCTTTCTTACATAGGTAAAAAGAGACTTGCTGCTCATTACTTTGTCTTATTCAAAGAAAGAAAACACAAAATGTAAAATTAGATACATATCAACATAAACAAATGCCAGAAACTTGCTTATGCATTCATTAATCATTGAAATCTCTAAGTACAAAATAATAGTCTGAAGGTCCTAAAATTAGAGCCTTCCTTCCTCTTGAAAATTACATTAAATACAGTAAAAAATAGTTTGAAATTGTTGTAACCAATCCTAAATACCACAACTACTTAGGAATTTGGAGGCTGTCTATTACATGTCTTGAAAATGTCTTATTACAATCACATTGTATTTGAAAAAGTAATATAATGTAAAAATATATATCCTAATCTATAGGAATTGCTGATGATGCTACAACATTTCCTTGGTCAGCTGATTTGTATTTCTTTAATGTTGAAAACCCTTTTGGCAAGTCTATTGTCTAAGCTCTGCACTTTTTCCATATCTCTATCTTCGTCTTGGGTGAATATGTTAGATTGTGATACTCCAATCTGAATGCAGTAATTCAACTATAGGATGGTGCTTCTGTGAAAAGAGTTTTTACTAAACATAGTAGTTGAAAATGTTTCTGCAAAAAGTTGACCATTGTTTCCCCTTTAAGCACCTGAGTTTTTTCATGCCCGTTATCAACTTTACTTTTTGTCATAACTAGAAAATTATCATAATAATCCCATGGAAAAATATTTCCTTCATCTCCCCAACATGATGGCAGACTTATTCTTGTTAATTTGTCAACTAACTTATCAAACTAACTTACTGCTTCTTTAATTTCCATCAGTTTATTTTCTGTAGCCTTTCTATGGTCATTTCTGACAATCATCTTATTGATCTCTACTGCATATAAGGTCCTGTCTTTAATTTAATTCTCTTCTAATTCCTAATCTATTTTTAGAATTAATAAAGTTGATGAACCTTCTAGCCCAAATAGCTCTATTAATTGCGTTTTGTTTATCTGTCATGATTGGTTCTTCACATTCTCTGATAAGACTTTTCTCCTCTGCAACTAACTTCAAAAAGCTCCAAATTGATTTCATTTATGAAATGATATCATTCCAAATGATATCTTTGGCTTCTATCAGTGAAATTTTTCCTTTCAGTCTCTCTTTGAGATTTTTAATCTCAATATTGGCATTCCGAATATCCATTTTGTACTTGTCAGCTTCATTCCATATGACTTGAATAAGCTTTGTTGCAGTCTCCAGATCTGGTTGAGCCTTTTTATGATCTCTTTCAGCCATATGCAACTCATTATTCAACTAAAAAAAATGTGTTTGTGGATCTTCATTACCTGTAAGAAAAACAAAAGTACAATTATGGTTATCAATATGATTTTGCAGTGATATTGCAGTTTGCTTTATTTTGGAAATTTCTTCATCTTTTTACATGAGTTGCTGTAAAAGATTTTCCTTTTCCTTCTCCACCTCTGAAACTTCTGTAGCCATAGAATGTTCTCCTGTAGGCAATTTTAGCTTTTTCCTCAATGTAAATATTTATGCCTCAACACTTTGCATAAATTTCTGTATAGCAGTCTTGTCACTAGGGTCCACTCCAATATTTACAATGATTTTCTTTAGCTCATCATTCTGAAATATTAAATCTCTTGAGTTAGCTTTCTCTAACTTTAATTGCTTAAGTACCTTTCCCAACATATTTTCTGCCTTCATTGCCATTGCATTGGTATTCGTCAGGTCATTCACAATCAACTAACAACTTTGCATATGTAAATTAATCTTATCCATAAGGGGAATATTTTTCACATCTACAGTCACATTTATAGTATTGAAATTGTTAGAAGAACCTATTGACATGTCTGTAGGATGTGACAAGGAAATCATGAATTGATCTTTCTCAAGATCCATGACAGTCAAAAGTCTTGTTTGATCTAGAGAAACTTGATATTCAACTTGGGCCTCCATGATGGCCTTCATCTTCTGATTCCTTTCTTCAATTTGTGTAAACATCTATTTGATCAGAGGTACTTGTTCCTAAGATATTTCATGACTTTTGGGTGAATCAAGAACATTTTTTTCTTCTCCCAAATGTAAATAAAAACCACGTGGGTTAGATGTAGATTCTTCAATAAACGTTTTCCTCTTCTAAGCTCCTTTGTTTGGTCTCAATCTAGTCACCTAAACTGAGCTCATTTAATTGTCAACCAGGATTTGTAAACTGCTGAAGTGAAGTGTACTGTATGTACCTAGGTGCTTGTTTCCTAATGCGTTGTGTGTAGTGTTTTGTGATGTTTTTGGTCTTTTGTGATGATTTATGATGTTTTTGGTCTTTTGGTGATTTTATGTTCACAATGAAAATGCCTAGAAAACTAATGGAAAGGAGCTGGTGGTCAAAAACAGAGTTAAGCCTAATTGATGGAATGACAAATGGCAAATGCAATTGGAAACACTGAAGCAGAATCTAAACTATGACTAAATAAAAGCAAAGCTTGATAATGACTTTCAGACAAATGATTCAAAACAAAAACTAAACTTGAGAAATGATCACTAAATATGCAAATCCTCTAACTAAATAGTTAAACACTAATCTTACCATGATGCAACATTTTGTCCTAAGCTCTTCTATTCTATGACTAATTCCTAGTTCTATTCTGCAATTTAATTGAATGTCACAGAACCTTTACTCAAAGAGTTATTGGTTTCTTTTTCAAAGTAGTTCTTTTGAGGAAGAGCTATGTTTATAAAATGATGAGGAAATTGCAGAGATACTTCAGACCTTATAGTGATGTTGTCTTTTGTTCATATGGCTATGGATCATTTGTAGATTTTAGAACAAAAAGATGTTTGTGAATAATGAAGGTTGTTTTGTTAATCCTAATAACTGAAATAATCTATTGTGCAATGGATGACAATTTGAATATGAAGTGCAAGTGCAATGAGTTAATCTAAGAATGAACCTAAGATGCCACTAATCTAGAACAATGTTGAACTATAAGTCATCATCAAACTCGAAACAAAGTAACTGAACATGAGTTAAATGCAATGAAACTCTGGAGCATTCTAACTATGCTAACATGCATTATTCTATGAAGTTACACAATCTGTTTGTTCATCATTAGTGATATTTTGGAAGAGTTCCTTCTTTTGGAAGAGATAGAACAATTCTAACTGTGTAATTGGGTGCAATTGTAAGCAAATAGACTGAAATCAAATGAAAAACTAAGATATCATATCCATACCCTACTCGTCATTATGATGTCTTGGGAAAGCGTTTAAGAGCAAGAACAGAGATGATACTTAGTACAAACACACAACTAAACCATTCATTATCACGGTCATGTCTTGAACTTCTTAAGGATGTCTTGGAAGAGTTTCTTCTTGTGGAAGAGTGATTAGAACAAGTGTAACTGTGATAGTGAATAGCAAAAACTACAACTAATTCCTACGGTACTATAGCTATTCATCATTCATCATTATAATCTGTTGGAAGAGTGTCTTCTTGTGGAAGAGCTAGAATGAATATAACTACAGTAGCTAGTTAAAACAACTACAAATTCAACTCCTAATCCTACAATACTATAGTCATTCAACATTCATCATTATAGTTTTTTGGAAGAGCATCTTCTTGTGGAAGAATTAGAATGAGTACGACTACAGTAGCTGATAAAAATAACTATTAATTCAAATGCAAAACGTAAAGGCAGCTAGGAAACTTATCTAATTTACGCAAAATAAATCCGTGCAAGAGGCAGGGGCCCTCTACCACTTGACGGCATTCAACTTCAAATTAAATCACGCCTTCAAAATAACTTTGTCTGCTCCATTAAAGATGAAATATTTTGAACATAACACTCTGCGTCTTCAGGAATGTAACACAGAGTTTAAACAAAATCTAGCAGCAAATCTAACATAAAATCTCTAACATAGCTCTCGGTCTCCCAAGAGTTTATAAAGAAAATGCACATAACAATAATTACAACAATTCAGGAACACTGTCTTTCCTTATCCGAATCACGTTAGGACTCTTTGAAGTGGCTGCGTGAAGAAGAAAAGACATCTGGACTGAGACAGTCCTAATAGAAGTCTTCCTTCCTAAATGTGTTCCCCACGTTCAAAACCATACCCAGAATTTGTTTCTTCCTCCATGATGAGCAACGAACCATGTAGACATGACGTGGATCATGCCCATATGCGGTTTTTCTCAAGAGGCCACCTGGAACATACTCAAACATGAAGGCAGCTGCAGAATCGCCGGTTAGCTACAGAATGTGCGTTACCAACGTCTAGTTCAGTCAAAATGCTTCATAATGCCTTAAAAAAATCCACAAAATTCAACAAGTCAGTCATGTAAATCATTCTAGAAGTAATTTTAACTATATTCATTGATCAATTGGGTAAGATAGAAATGGACAAGGAAAATGAGGTAAAATGAAATTGAAGAAGCACAATTTTGAAATCAACCTCCACCCCTCGCCTCCTCATAATCTAAATCAATCATTGTTTCTTTGCTTCTTTTGTTTGATTTATCTGATATGATAGGGGTCTGAATGTTTGAACCTGTTGAACTCATCACACCTTTATTTGATAACTTCTCCAAATCTGGCCTGCTTTCATGAAATAAAGTTGAATACCCATTCTCAATTCTTCTATTCGCAATTACACTGTGAGGGTCATAAGCCCAAATTTCCCCTAAAAACATATGCATCTCATCTAACATTTTAGTAACTTCCTCAAATTCCTGTCTCATATTGACTATGAAAGGGCCTATAGTCATGGGTAGTTTGTACATATGCCCTTTTTTCATGGGCAGAAACTGAACCTTATCAAAATTTAGGCTTTGTCGAATAAATTCCAAGGAAAATAGCCTCATAGGTACAAATGTTGGAAGTATATAAGGCTCAACACTTGCTCCATATAGCCTAATTTTAGAGTAATTCTAAAAAACAAACCAATCTGAAAATTTTCAATTTACTCCTAAATGCAAATATTCCCGAGCTTTAGGTAAAAACAAGGAGGAGGAACTCCATTCAACATTTTATATGCAATTGACATGAAATAACTTGCAAAATAAAACAATCCAGCTTCATTTTTATCTTTTCTTACTACATCTATCCAGAACACTATTGATTGCCTTTTCTTGTTTATATCCATAATATTCAGACCTAGATGCATGAATTCTTCCACATTTTTATATAAGAACAAGTAGACAATAAATGAAGGAAATTTAAAAGAACTTGTTAATGAAGGTTATTTATTAGTCAGTGAATTAACTGCCGTCATATGATGGAATATCCAACACTATTCCTAGCTTCGTCATCATGGAAAACATCCCCAAGACTGATTTATCAACTGTATTGTCATCATCTTTGCCCATAATTTTTGCAATGCTGCTTAATACTGGTCGAATTTCTGCATCAAAAATCTCCATGGAAAACTCTTTGCTGTCCGGTTGAAATTTCTTTGTGTTTGGCTTCAAAAAATATATGAACTGATTAAACTCTTCACCTGCAATATTATCATAATATATTACTAGAGAATCATCAGAGAGCTGAATAGATGACTTTAACTCGGGATAGAAAAGGGCTTGGCGAATTAACTCGGTAGACACTTGCAAAACATTCTCTCACTAACAATTCATAACAAAACACTTCCCAGGGTACATGACTGACACCAACCAATAGATAAATTCAGGAAAAAGGTGGGTCTTTAGGATACATGCAGAAAGCACTTCGGACTTGACCATGGCAATATAAACCGGGAAGGTTTTGTCATTCAAGATGACTTGTTGATAAAACGGAAGGTGAATTATAGAACAAAGGGTATCTCGAATATCCCCCTCGGTGTCCATGAGAGGGATACGACTAGAAAAACTTGACAAGGACGAACGCTTAGCCATGACTGAAAATTATCGCAAAGAACAACTCACAGGGTGGTAAATTTTACTAGGGTGACAGAAGACGAAAACAGAATGCAGCATAAACTAATCATAAATTATTTGAAAAACAATGCGAATTTTGTTAAAATAGGTTTTGCGGCCTTAAATTTTAATGCTAACATGACGCGCCAACGAGCTGTTGATTTCACCCGACGTGGAAGACAACTATGAACAACTCAGCGCCCTATGTCACTGCGAGGGGTCTTGAGGTACGGAGGAAAATTTTGGTTGGTGCCCTCGCACTCAATCTCCATCATTCATCTCTGTTGTCCTTGCAGTCAACCCAGTCAACTGCGGAGGCACTTATCTTATTATTTTGTGCGCTGGTTGTGCCCGCGGGTTGGCCTTTTGATAAGAAACTAAACCATCAACACTTTTCGCCCAACAAACTGATCGATATTTAAACATAAATACGAAACCCACTTTCATAAAGTTTAAAGTGTTTAAACTTTTAAATCCAATATATCAACAAAAATGTTTTTTTTGCCAAAGTATAAGGATTTTAATACTTTAACATAATTTCAACAATTTTTATTTATTTTTACATTTTCAAGAATTGAAAATAAAAGGATATGCAAACGATCCACAACATCTTGCTCCACCTGGGGATAGTGTTTTTGCCACGAAACACGAAGAACCTGCAGATCAGTGCCTTCACTTCGGGCATGAAGTCAAAAATTTCTTGATGAGAAATATACAATGTGGGAAAACTGAATATGTACAATGATGAAATGGTTGTTTTCAGTGTTGGAAATAGTGTTTTAGATACTGCCCATTCATAGGCAACCCTACTATTTCTCCATCAATATTTTCCAACATAAAAGTGTTATTTGATCTAGCTTTAGTGATTTTGTAAGGCCCATACCATAAAGGATCAAAATTGCCATCTTTCCCTTTCTCCTCTCTTCTGGTATCCCATCTTAATACCAGATCTCCAGTTTGAAACATGATCTCCTTTGCCTTCTTGTCAAAAATGAACTTCATTTTTTCTTGATATGTGACCAAATTATCTCTGACTTTATTTCTTCTTTCACTTAATTCTATCACCTTATTCAATCTTCTTATCAATGCATTAGGTTCTTCTTGTGTTTCTTGAAGAAAATAAATTACTGGTTTTGCTAACTGAGTAGGAAACAAAGCTTGAGTACTATATACTAGTTCATAAGGGGACTTACCAGTGGATCTTCTAGTAGTCATTCTTACTGCCCATAGAGAAAATGTCAACTTTGAATCCCAAATTTTCTGGTTCTCATTAATTGTTTTCTTCAGGATCTTGACCAATGTCTTGTTTGATGACTCTGCTAAACCATTCCCTTGTGGATGATATGCTGTAGAATGAGACAATATCACATTATAAATTTGACAGAAATTTACAAATCTTACTGAGTTGAATACTTGAGCATTGTCTGTGACGATTTTCACTGGACATCCAAACCTGCTGAAAATATTCTCTTCCAAAAACTTCATTACTACCAAATCATTTGCTTTCCTGGTAGGAATTTCCTCTACCCATTTTGTAAAATAATCAGTGGTAGTCAGAATCCACTTAAACTGCCCACTTGATGGTGGATTAATTTCTCCAATAAAATATAATCCCCATTGTCTGAAGGGTTCTTCAAAAAAAATAGGAAGAAGAGGTAAAGGAGCTAACCTTTTCTTTTCTGCAAATAATTAGCATTTCTGACAACTTCTAACAACTCTGTATACATCAGAAAATGAAGAAGGGCAGTAGAAACTTGATTTAAGAATATTATGAGAAGTTACTTTCCAACTTTAATGTCCTCCACACAAACATTCATGATACTCCTTAATCACTTCCATTGATTCTCCTTCTGTCAAACAAAGCAACAAGACACCAGCAGGGTCTTTCCAATATAATTTAGCATCAATTATAACATAAGGTTGAGCTTTAAGTTTTAGGGCTATGTATTTTGATCTATTAATTGAGGGAGGGCAAGAGAAAAAACACAAATAATGAATAATATCTTTATACTAATATGAGCAGAGAAATTTGTATTTTATTGCTGACTTAGTTGTAATCTAATTGGTCTCCTCCACCACTTCATCTAATGGTGCAAGAAAATTAATTCCCATAGTTTGGAAATTAGATTATGTTAAAGAATTAGCTAATCCCTGTCCTTTGACTAACTTATTAGGCTTAATGTCCAAATCATATTCTTGGATTTTGGCAATCCATTTTCCTCTTTTTCCCTCTACATCACTCTAAATCAACACATCTTTTACAACATAATTAGGTACATATGCTACTATTTGAGAATGAAGTACATATGTCCTAAAAGATTTTAATGATTTTAATAAGGCATATACCTGTTTTTCCAAGATGTTATATTTGAGCTCTGCATCTCTGAGGACTTTACTGAAAAATGCCATTGGCTGCTCCTTTCCTTCTTTGTTCTTCTGTAATAACACAACAACAATAGTGGAAGGTGATGCGAATGAAAAAAATTGAAAAGGTTTCAAATAATCTGGACTAATCAAAACTGGAGCCTCTTGAAGAGCCTCTTTAATTCTGGCAAAGGATTCTCTTACATCTTTGTCCCACTTTACTTCAACATTTTTCTTCAACATATCAGTTATTTTCCTGACAATCTCAGTATAATTTGGAACAAATCTTATCAAAAAATTTATTTTCCCTAGGAATATTTGAATATCTTTCTTACTTCTAGGTAAAGGAATTGTTTGTATAGCCTCAACCCTTGCTGGATCAATTTTCACACCTTGGTTTGAAACTATATGTCCCAACAACTTACCTTCCTCTAGAGAAAATAGGGATTTCTTAGGATTCAATGATAACCCAAATTTTCTGCACTTCAAGAAAGCCTTCTATAAGTGCTCCAAATGTTCATCATCAGACCCTAGAAAAATAGTCACATCATCCAAATATATGACTACAAATTTATCACCTACAAAAGCCATATCCATTTCCCTATGAAAAGTATCTCCTGCATTCATGAGACCAAATGGCATCTTGGCATACATGAATGTTCCCCAAGGTGTGGTGAAAGCAATTTTCTTTTGATCTTCCTTCTCCACAGCTACTTGATTATATCCAGAAAAACCATCAACCATGGACAACCTATAAGCTCCAGTCACTTTCTGCAGAACAAAATCCATCTTTGGAAAATGATAATTATCCTTCAGGGAAGCTCTATTCAAATTTCTGAAATCCACACATAGTCTTATCTCTCCATTTTTCTTCCTGACTGGAACCAGATTGGAAACCCAATTTGAATATCTGAGTGGAACTATGATTTTTGCTTGCAAAAGTCTCTTAACTTCTTTTTCAATTGGGGCAAGTAATAGTGGATTAATTTGTTTGAGCTTCTGTCTTATGGTTTAACCCCATATTTCAGTGGTATTTTTTGCTAAATAATATCTAGATCATAAGTCTTTAAATCTTCATATGACCATGCAAACACATCCATAAATTGTTTGAAGAGATCCACATACCTTTCTTTATATTCCTTAGGAACTCCTCTAAACAACTTGACTATTTTGGGCTCATGTTGAGTTCCTAAATTACAGTCCTCCATTTCTCCATCCTGAGATACCTTTTTCTGATTAACTGCCACATCATTAGCATCAAACAATATCTCAAGAGGCACCAAACCTCTAGGAAAAATATTATCCTTCAATTGAATTATCTTCTGATCACCAATTGTCTGCTTCAGGTTTCTAGACATATCACTTTGACCACTTTCATCAACTTCTAAATCAATTTGACTATCTTCAAAATTTCCAATCATTGTTAAAAATTGATTAATCTGGTCATCATCCTCAAAAACCTGCCAATGCTTTACATTATCAGGGATTGAAGGCCTGTGTCTCAACTCAATTTCATATCTCAACCTTGGATTAATTGGTGGCTTAAATGTACTGGCTGCAACTGCCAATGAATCTACCATTCTATTCTCTTCTCTTGGAATAAATTGAAGTTTAAAGGCTCAAAATAATTTTCAACTAGATCCCACACCTCATTTCTATAGGACCTCAATCTGGGATTTTTAGTTTGACACCAATTCTTAATATATCTTATTATTAATTCAGAATCACCAAAAACAGAAATAGACTGAATCCCCATTTGTTTGGTTGTTTGCAGGCTTAAAATCAATGCTTTGTACTCAGCCACATTATTAGTAGATTCAAATTTCAGTTTAAAGGAAAAAGGTGAAAGGTTACCTTCAGGAGATATAAATATGAATCCAGCTCCAGTGCCCTCTTTAGAAAACGCACCATCGAAATAACACTTCCAAATTTTATTTGAATGTAGCTCCTTATGTACATTGGCTGAAGAGAGCTATTCCTTTGAGTCTTCAGTAAATTCCGCATCTTCATGCAGCATGAAATAAGAGAGATCCTCCTTCTCTTGGCCATAAATTGGGGAATTACCTGCATCTTTCTTGGTGGTAGTTTTTAGGAATCTGGTTTCTCTGTATAACCTCCTCTCCTCCCCATTAAAAACAGGAATGATGGCATATGTGAAATCCAATTTCAAGACACCCCCAAGCTTTTCTCCCCAGGATCTAAACAACAACATACCAAATCTGGCCGGAATATCTGCTACCACAGCATCCATCATACTCTTAGCTGGAATTTGAGCTAAGGAAACAACCATGGCTTTGATAAGACCTACACACTTCACTCTCTTTGAATCAAAGGAATAAAGGTCTCTATATGGCTTAGTGATTTGTAATTTTAGCTCTTTCATCACAGATAATGGCATAAGATTATGTGATGCACCATAATCAAGCATACAATTATGTAGAATGAAATCATGCAAAAGTATTAATATATAAAAGGGTGGAATAGAAGAGTCTACCTCTTCAACATGAGGTCCAAAAGTAACTACTGGCTTCTCTTCTTATAAATTCACAATATCACCCACCTCATGAAACTGAGATAAATTAATAAATTCTACTATTTATTTCTTATAACCATTTGTTTTAGCCAACTCAAGAAGAGGTACTTGTATTTTAACTTTTTCTAACTCTTTTGACAAACTAAAAGTTTGATTTTGTTTTGTCAACTTTTCAGGTTCTTCTTGATTTTTGTTTGGATTTGCATGTTGCTCAGGAACAGTAACAATCTTCTCCAAAATATTCGAGTCATTAGACTTGATTTGGGAAGCCTCAACTTGCTGCTTCTCCTTTTCTTTTACTGGATTCATGGGCTGCTTCCCCTTGTTTGATTTTTTTATTTAATTTTTCTGTAGTGGATTCGCCATTAGGGAAGGTACTGACTCTGATTATTTCTCTTCATTACCTTGAGTTCTCAACCTCTTCTTTGATCTCAAGTCATACTTTTTATGCAATTCTGCTTGCATAAAATCAGTAAATTGTTTGCAGTAATCATCCATTTCTTCTTGATCAAATGAAACATCAACTTCTTTACATTCTTCTGCACATTCCTTTTCACATTATTATTTCGTTTCACCATCTTCCATATACACAGCGGAAATTTGATCTTCATCTTCTTTCTGATCATCATCAGTAGACAATGATGGTGCTGCTTCTATAGATAAGGGTGCTTGAACTTGATCCTGATCTCTTCTTTCCCTCTGCAGAATCTACAGGGGCTGCTTTCTAAATTAGGGATTAAAAACCCCTCTGTTTTGTTGTGCAGGTTTCTTGTTATCCATTTCCATCTTTACTAATTTGTTTGAAAAAATTTTAATGACCTTAGTCATGTCATCGATCCTTTGATCTTGTGATGACTCCTCTTTAGCTTTTCCTTTATCTTTAACTGAATATTTTTCTTGTACTTTTCCAGCAGCAGTCATATTTGCCTCAATCTCTAAGGCATCAATTTGAATTTGTTCAAGTGTGGGTGATCTTCTTTCTCTCAATGTGAAACTCAAACTTGATGCAAATGCCCCAACAAAAACAACCCTTGCTCCAATAGGAGGAGGTTTCATTTCCACAGGCAAACTATTGTACAATTTATTAAATCTTTTGATGAAATCACTCATGTTTTCATCTGATTTTTTTTGTATAGCATTAAATTCTGTTAAGGAATAACCATGATATCTCTTTTCACCCCATATTTGGATGAACTATCTTTCTAATTCATCCCAACCATTTATTGAGCCATTTGGTAATCCTTTGAACCATTTTCTTGAATCTCCATTTAGAGACTACACAAAAATTCTCATTACAACATCAAGATGTTCTACATTGAAATTTTCGGCAGAAGTGAAAAACAAAGGCAAGTGTTGTTCTGCAGTTATTTCATCTTCACCAATAAATCTAGGAAGCAACTTAAGATATTCTTGAAGCATTGCATTCATTGATTAAGGAAGATTTAATGGTGCATATCTGTTCATCAAGAAAGCAGGGGCTACCATGTTTATGCCTTGATTCACTGCTTCTTGAGTAGTGGGAATCTTTGTACCAGTTGTAGGTGTGGATGAATGGGGTAAAACAACTGATAAAGGAAGGGGTTGATAAACTAAAGTAGAAGAACTAGTAACTGTGTTAGGCTAAGTTTATGTAAATGTGAAAGATACAGATTCGAAAGATTACTCTTCTAACTTTTCTTGGAAGTGAGTGGTGAAGACAAGGACTCTTGTTCCAAGAAAGTGAGTTTCTGGGAAATATCCTTGGATGAAAGAGTATGTGAACTGCTGCCAGGTGCAGGCAGTGTGGCATCAGGTGTAGAAAGGATTTTTGATTTCTGGCTCTTTTTAGAAACCAAATTTTCTAGATTTGAAAGGGTTATAACATTTTTCTGAGAGGTATCAGACTTTGTATGTGGCCTCTTATAAGCCAGAATTAGAAAATGAAACACAACTTTTAATATCTACTCCTCTCTGAACAACCAAAGGAAATACAAATAAAACCGAGGGAAAATACTTCGCTTCTTCATTCCCCAGCAACGACGCCAATTAATGTTGTACCTTAAGAGACAATCCCTTAGCTATGATAAGGAATCAGTGCTTAAGAAATTTATATGATTATGTCAGGAAAATATCTGTCTCTGTTTTAATCACCTTCAAGTATTTACTATTAAATCCTTAGATATCAAACACAATGAATGCCTCACAGTGCTACCATTTGTTGATGTTGAATGAAATTTCCAGAAGAAAATGAAAGAAAGAAGCCCAAACTGATATGCTGTCACACATAATATATCATCTCAAACTTTTGAAGAATTTATTAAGAAAATAGTTAAAACAAGGGAGTGCTAATTAAGGATTTTAACTCTTGCTTACATAGGCAAAAAGAGACTTGCTGCTCATTACTTTGTCTTATTCAAAGAAAGAAAATACAGAATGTAAATTTAGATACATAACAACATAAACAGATGCCAGAAACTTGCTTACTCATTCATTAATCATTGAAATCTCTGGGTACAAAATAATAGTCTGAAGGTCCTAAAATTGGAACCTTCCTTCCTCTTTAAAATTACATTAAATACAGTAAAAAACAGTTTGGAACTGCTATAACCAATACTAACTACCACAACTACTTAGGAATTCGGAGCATATCTATTACATGCCTTGAAAATGTCTTATTACAATCACATTCTCTTTGAAAAAGAAATATAATGTAAAAATATATATCCTAATCTATAGGAATTGTTGATGATGCTGTTGCATTTCCTTGGTCAGCTGATTTGTCTTTCTTTAATGTTGAAAACCCTTTTGGCAAGTCTATTGTCCAAGCTCTGCACTTTTTCCATATCTCTATATTTGTCCTGGGCGAATGTGTAAGATTTTCATACTCCAATCTGAATGCAGTAATTCAACTATAGGATGGTGCTTCTCTGAAAAGAGTTTTTACCAACCACAGTAGTTGAAAATGTTTCTGCAGAAAGTTGACCATTGTTTCCCCTTTAAGCACCTGAGTTTTTTCATGCCTGTTATCAACTTTACTTTTTTTCATAACTAGAAAATTCTCATAAGAATCCCATGGAAAAATATTTCCTTCATCTCCCCAACATGATGGTAGACCTATTCTTGTTAATTTGTCAAATAAATTATCAAACTAACTTACTGCTTCTTTAATTTCCATCAGTTTCTTTTTTGTAGCCTTTCTGTGGTCATTTTTGACAATCATCTTATTGATCTCTACTGCATATAAGGTCTCGTATTTAATGTCATTCTCTTCTAATTCCTGATCTATTTTAGAATTAATAAAGTCGATGAACCTTCTAGCACAAATAGTTCTATTAATTGCCTTCTGTTTATCTGTCATGATTGGTTCTTCACATTCTCTGATAAGACTTTTCTCCTCTGCAATTATCTTCAAACAACTCCAAATTGATTTCATTTCTGAAATGATATCATTCCTAATGATATATTTGGCTTGTATCAGTGAAATGTTTCCTTTCAGTCTCTCTTTGAGATTTTTAATCTCAGTATTTGCATTCTGAATACCAATTTTGTACTTGTCAAATTCATTCCCTATGGCTTGAATAATCTTTGTTGTAGTCTCCAGATCTACTTGAGCCTTTTTCCAATCTCTTTCAGCCATCTGCAACTCAGTTTTCAACTAAAAAATCTGTGCTTGTGGATCTTCGTTACCTGTAGGAAAAACAAAAATACAATTATGGTTATCAATATGATTTTGCAGTGATATTGCAGTTTGATTTATTTTGGAAATTTCTTCATCTTTTTGCATGAGTTGTTGTAAAATATTTTATTTTTCCTTCTCCAGCACTGCATCTTCTACAACCATAGAATATTCTCCTGTAGGAAATTTTAGCTTTTTCCTCAATGTAAATATTTTTGCCTCAGTACTTTGCATAAATTTCTGTACAAAAATCCTGTCACTAGGGTCCACTCCAATCTTACAATGATTTTCTTTAGCTCATCATTCTGAATTGTTAAAGCTCTTGAGTTAGCTTTCTCTAAATTTAATTTCTTAAGTACCTTTCCCAACATATTCTTTTCCTTCATTGCCATTACATTGGTCTTCGTCAGGTCATTCACAATCAACTGACCAGTTTGCATATGTAAATTCATCTTATCCATCAAGGGAAACTTCTTCACATATACAGTCACATTTACAGTATTGAAATTGTTAGAAGAACTTATTGACATGTCTGTAGGATGTGACAGGGAAATCCTGAATTGATCTTTCTCAAGATCCATGACAGTAAAAAGTCTTGTTTGATCTGGAGCAACTTGATATTCAGCTTGGGCCTCCATGTTGGCCTTCATCTTCCGATTGCTTTCTTCAATTTGTGTAAACATCTGTTTGATCAGAGGTACTTGTTCATGAGATATTTCATGACTCCTGGGTGAAGCATGAAAATTTTGTTCTTCTCCCAAATGTAAAGAAAACCCAGGTGGGTTAGATGTAGATTCTTCAGTAAACTTTTTCCTCTTCTCAACTCCCTGCTCCTCATCATCTAAATCAATCACTGTTTCTTTGCTTCTTTTGTTTGATTTCTCTGATATGACAGGAGTCAGAATGTTTGAACCTGCTGAACTCATCACACCTTTACTTGCTATATTATCCAAATCTGGCCTACTTTCATGAATGAAAGTGGAATACCCATTTTCAGTTCTTCGATTTGAAATTACACTGTGAGGGTCATAACCCCAAATTTCCCCTAACAGCATATGCATCTCATCTAAAATTTTAGTAACCTCCTCAAATGCCTGTCTCATATTGACTATGAAAGAGCCTATAGTCATGGGTAGTTTGTACATGTGCCCCTTTTTCATGGGCACAAAGTGAACCTAATAAACATTTAGGCTTTGTCGAATAAATTCCAGGGAAAATAGCCTCATAGGCACAAACGTTGGAAGTATATAAGGCTCAACACTTGCTCCATATATCCTAATTTCAGAGTAATCCTAAAAAACAAACCAATCTCCAAATTTGCAATTTACTCCTAAATGCAAATATTCCTGAGCTTTAGGTAGAAAACAGGGAGGAGAAACTACATTCAAGATTTTATATGCAATTGACATGAAATAACTGGAAAAATCAAACAATCCAACGCCATTTTTCTCTCTTCTTACTACATCTGTCCAGAACACTACTGATTGCCTTCTCTTGTTTATATTTGTAATATTCAGACCTAGATGCATGAACTCTTCCAAATTTTGATATAAGAACAAGTAGACAATCAATGAAGGAAATTTAAAAGAACCTGTTAATGAAAGGCTCATTAGCTGTGAATTAACTGCTTCCTGCCAATATGATGGAATATCCATCACTATTCCTGGATTCGTCATCATGGCAAACATCCCCAAGAACGCCATCCTTGTCCAAAAGCTGCAGCAACACAAATCCATTCTCTGGTGTTGGTATTTATGTTGTTCTCTACTCCTATACTATGTGTATTTTCCTTTAAATTTTGTAACTCCTTGTTGAAAAATCTGAAAGTAACTTTGCTTCACCAAGACACAAAAATTCTCTACTCTAAATAAGCAGCAGAATAGAAACAGAGATAAAGAAACACAATCACACAATAACACAATAATTTTTCTAGAGAACCCAACTGGGAAAACCCTCTTCTTGCTGTAGAATTTTATTGAAAAAAATTGAACAAATAGATCTCTTTAGAAGGAAATATGGTTCAATAGAAAACTCACTATTCACACTACTTACACTAAGCTTGAAAGTCCCTACAAGAAACCCTAAACCATCTCCTTTTTCCTTGTGCAATTTCTCCCTATTTCCTAGCACAAGAAATCTCCTATTACCTAGCACAGAATAGGCTCTTATTATTTAGGAATTTACTCCTAAATCCTAGCACAAAATTGCAAGGAATTATCTCTCTCAAATCTGCATATAGGATCCTCCTAGATACGCTCTCCTAGCAAGAAACTCTCCTCACACAGACTCGTGCAAAACAATAATGAATACAATTGTGCCTTTCGTCCTTCTTTTAAGCAATTTGATCGTGTAAATTCTCGCAAGTACAATTTTAGAAAAGCAGTTGAGAATGGTAAGTTAACTGAGTTTGAACTGAACTCTTCTCCACTCATAACTTGGAGTTATAACTTGTCTTTGTCTCAATCGAAACTGAAGCTCTCAACTCGTCTTATTCCAAACTCAAACTTCCCGTTAGAAGTGCGCTTGATTATTCCTCCAACTCCACGCATGAGTTTCCTTGTTTCAGGAACTTATCCATGCTAAAGAAATATTGACCGTGGTATTTCTTGACTAAGGCACGAGTCAATAAGACCTTCCACACTACTATTTTCAACATAGACCCCAACAACATAGAAGGATCTACTCTATGTTTTCAAATATAACTTAAAAAAGAGGCAAACCAAACTCCAAAATAGGCTAGGTGTCATCCAAATACCATTTGAAAAACATCACTTTACCAACTCATTCGAAATAGAAAGAGCATATAAAGCCTGGAAGGATTACAAAGAAGAGGTTACAGATGTAAAGGATTAAACTTTTATTGGCTAATCAAGGGAGGTTAATAGTCAGGAAGCTAAATTACTTCACCTACCCAGATACCAATTTTGTATAAAAGAAAGTAATAATTACAAAAAAGGATTCACAATTTTGGAGACAAGTGATCCTATAAAAGAAGCTGAGACACTGATGGAAAGTATTTGAATAAAGCTGGATATGTTATTTGTGGAATCCAAGCTATCTTATTTACATCGTAAGATGAAATTAATATGTATATATATATATATATATATATATATATATGTCCAACAAGTGACCATAAATAGGTTAAATAAATTTCTAGGTGCATAAAAAACAAGATATAGTGGCAGTGCAAGTGTGGATCGTATACAAGCATATCTAACCTATAAGGTAAAAAACATAAGACTGGAAGTCTATCTTCTAAGAAATAAAAAGATACAAAGTTTAAAGTCCCAAATTAGAAAATGGGCTATGTTTATGAATTGTTTCTTAGCACTAATCCATTTATTATATGCATTGCCGACTTGCTGAATAGGACAACAATAGATTTAAATTTTAAATTGTATCAAGCCATATTATACATTTTTTTTGTTAAATATCAAATTAATGTAATGTATCATTCTTTTTCAATTGATTTCATTTTGTGTACTAGGATTTAGCTTTCTCCATTTTATTTCTTGCACTTCATTTCTTGCAACTTAAGACGGAAATGTATAAAAATCTCAACCCTTTTAAAATTAATGTTCTAGCCTATGGCACAAACTAGAGGGTCCATCAGTAAAGGGTGGGAATCACACCTAAAATATATTAGCCTGGTGGACCTATGTGTGCTGACGAGAGTCAAAAATCCGTGTCAACACTAGTGCAGTGACTTACTCTAACCATCAAACTATAGGACACATAAAAACTAGAAAATTCTCTTCACAAACCAGCTATGTTGTTTTTCCTATTCCATTTTTTAAAACGTCATTAGATGATTTTTATAAGTAGTAGGTTTAACACAAGGGAACTATAAATTTAAATGATCAAGTTTATTTTTTTTCTAATCATTGTATGACATATGATTGTTTAATGTTTGAGTGAGAATTTTCAATTCTGAATCATGAATGTCAAATTGAAATTGTGTACAGATGAAATATTGAATGGAAATACATTTTAGTTGAGTTTTTAATTTTTAAATGTTTTCAGGTATAGAAATTCCATATGTATACCCTGGTCCCCTAACATCCCCTCACCCCCTATTTCATAAGCATCACACATCTATTGATAGCAATGTACCTTCAGGACTTAGTTTTAATATCATGATTACATCACTAGAATTTAGTATGCAATTAAGTGATTTCCATGTAACTACAAGTAGATGACAAACAATACAACATAAACCTTGAATAGAATTGTGAGCTGAAAAACAAATAAAACAACATAATCAAGTACACATAATGAATACATTAAACTAAGGATATCCCATACTACACATGATGGAAGTATCAACTTTATATTGACTACCTCTGCCCCTTGAGAAAAATGTTCCAAATCAAGAAATCAAGCTAACCATAGATTCCCAATGTCTTCTTATTTCACCAAAAAGAAAGGAAAAACCAACTTTGTCAGTATTTCATCATGCTAGACTCTGTCACAAGATGGTAGAGTCCAACTATGACTTACAATACCAACCGAGGTTATAAAACCGAAAATCAGTATCGCAGTACCACACCAGCCACATCCACATTCAAATTTGGACATTGTCTAGCCCTCCATACAAATTGAGCTATATGGAATTTTGTACTGTTGTAATGTAGATTTCTCAATGTAAATATGCTTGAAATATTGCCTATGATGTATTAAAACTCCAAAAAGAATGCTTCTCGTTGAATATGCAAGTATTAATCCAATGAATTACTGAATGTAGATGTCTGCCAGATCTTCCCAGTTTATCAATGAGGAGTCTACTTTATAGTGTATCAATATCAAAGTGCTTAGTAAAACCTATGATACCATTTCCTTTAAAAAATTAATCCACTTATAAAATCCATGACATAGCCATACAAATCACAAAGATCATTACCCAGGGCCTACCAAGATCTCCTTCACCTCATGACACATTTCCTTTCCAATAATGAAGGTAAAATTCCAGATCCTAAACTGGACATGTTCTTCCTATTGTTCTTTTGATTGAGCCTCTTACCCATCATGTTGTATGAGGCCTTGATCCACATGGAAGACCTCCCCAAGCAGCCTCCATATGGAGGAGGTTGGCTTGATAGCCATTTTTGTTGCTCTTGATGCCTTTTATTTATTATGAATCATCTTTTGAGGTGTTACTTCACATTTTTGGGGGAACTTTTGAGGTGTTACTTCACATATTTGGGGGCACCTTTTTAAGCCTTTATCCACACAGTTTCATGCATATTTTTTTGCTTGAGAGAACAGTTCACATCTCCCTAGGCACAAGCACATATGTGGAGGCATTCCACATCAACATGGGCTACAATCAGATAAGTCACAAGTGTCTTGCACTTTTGGCTTCATATGATGTCACATTGCAGTGCCACATGAATTTAGAGACTTGGCTGGTGGAGCACTAGGCTTAGTGAAAAATGCTTTAACAATTGGTTGCATTCCCATTTTTTAGGATCGCCCCACTTTGTGGCACATATTCCGAGGGCATGCTATCCTTAGTCCATGGAACTAAGATGTTTGATGGTATTGGAACATGGATTCATGTCATTTGGCACATGGATTTGGGTCCTCATACTTATTTTATGAGAAGGGCTCCACCTCTCATGAACACTTGTCTAGAGTGCTCTACTTCTATTGGATTGTTTGGAGAAGATATGGTTACTATGCACATGGACCAATACTCTTTGCACATTTATTTAGGCCCAACCTCCTTTAGGAGCTTGTTAGAACAACCAAAGGGCCATTATTGCATGCTTATTCATGAGATCCATATTTTTGGGGACATTATTGTTCCCTAGAGAGATCACCCTACTTGATCATGCTACTTTTAGCACATTTTGTGCATCTCTAGGTTATTGACCCCTTCACATATGGAGTGATCCATTCATTTTTTGACCATTGGCACATTTTCAGAGATCCCTTGACTAGCACTCTAGAGGAGAACAATGCACAATATTCCAATATGCTTATAAAATGGTCGGACAAGCCAATGCTAAGAGGGAATCTTGCTTGAGGAAAGGACAAGTGGCATCTCACTTGATCGTCCTAGAACTTTATTATGCATTTTTTACTTATCTGTAGGAGGTTTTTAGGAGATACATTATTTTTATTCACCCTAGGAAATATCACGGATCTAGGATTTATTAATTATTTCTTCATTGTTGAGGATTTTGAGCTCGATCTATGTATAAGAGAAGTACCTTCACTTACCTAAGTTTGAAAGGAAAATTAATGATTGAGTGTTTTTGTTCATGTATGGTTTTTCATTTTTGAATCCATATTACTGTTTCTATTGATTGGAAATTACACTTAAATTCTGCTATAAAGGGCTTTGATTAAAGGGAAAAATCTGCCATCTAAACAAGGATGTCTGTTGAGGTGTTTCCTATGTTTTTCCCTTGCTGATTCTTGTTATTAAATTGAATAATTTATTGCTATCATCTAAGTGAAAGGTAGTGTAGATCCTAGTTTATAGAAAGGTCACCTCTTTGTTGCCATGAATATGTACGTGGAGCACCCTTGGAAGGGCCCTCTAGTTAATTTTCTGCAAGCTGAAACAACATTCATAGATAGATCCTAGCATTTTGTAAGAGGATTATCTCTCATCACCATTCACATATATTCCAACTCTCTAAATATCCTTAGAATCCATTTGTCCTAAGTTCATGTTTGGCACTAGTCTTCCTCTCAACCACCCAAAAAATATAAACTCAAACCCTTTTATTTAATGTTTGCTAAAACAAAAATAAATCCTAAGTTTACATCATAAATCAGATTTAGTTTTCCAGGTATTTCCCTCTTGTGCCGAAGGAGAGCTGACCTAAAACAAGTGAAGGAGTTATTGTGGTGACATTGGGTAATTGTTATGCATTTCCCCTAGAGTTTCACTTGTGTTTTATGTAATGACCTAGGGCAATTTCGCTCTTAGGGTTTCCAAAGGAACTATGGTCTCCATTAGAATTATTTCCCTTATTCGACAATGAAATAGGTAGTAAATGTGAAATTGAGCAACAACACAATTATAGTAACCTTGAGTGATCATTCATCAATAATAAATACAATATAATATTTTGTACCTTATCCAGAGATTCAACTATCCAACACAAATTCAACTTAATAGTATTGTTTTCCACTTAATCCTGAATCTAGGGCTTCAGGTATCTAAGGTTTCCACTGAAATTTCTTTGTTCATTCAATGATAGAACCAACAATTATTTTAATAACATAAAATTAGATGGATTATCGTTAATTATCAATGCTCAATCATCAACACTTGTAACACCATTCATTCATCCACAATGTCAGTGTCACTTGTTCGAGTAGAGATAATGAATCCACAGAAAGGTAATCCAATTTGGCTAGTTATACATATATCTATCTAGTGTTTCAGGTGTTATATTTAATTTGAAATTTATTTGTTCATTCAATGGCAGAACCAACAATTCTTTTAATACCACAGTATTAGATGGATTATAGTTAATTATCAATGCTCAATCATCAACACTTGTAGCACCATTAATTCATCCAAAATGTCACATGTTCAAGTAGAGATAATGAATCCACAGAAAGGTAATCCAATAATTACTTATACATATATCTATCAGTGACATGATCATGTCTATGGAAAACTAATAGACTGAATGAAATACCCTCAAATCCAAGTATATCATAGGAAGGCTAACGCCGAGTTTAAGCAATGGTGAATTCCCTCTGTAATGACTTCCGCATCTGCCTCAGGACCTTGACCGAACAAGTTTAGGACAGATCGTATCTATTGGAAGGCTTCAGTTATATTTTGAAAGGCTTCAGACTGTCCTAGGTTCA
Source organism: Pinus albicaulis (assembly GCA_034641835.2). Classification (NCBI taxonomy): domain Eukaryota; kingdom Viridiplantae; phylum Streptophyta; class Pinopsida; order Pinales; family Pinaceae; genus Pinus; species Pinus albicaulis. The sequence continues at coordinate 214,011 of JAXQQM020082947.1, read as the reverse complement.
AAAGTATCTTCACATCCCATAAATTTCAGACCAAAGAGAAATGTGATGGTCTTCCTCACACCTCATCCTATTGCCACAAAATGTTTCGGCCTTGTCACTCTATCATAGGAGAAACTTGAGTTGTTATCCCTCAGATGACTTGGAGTACTTCAGGCTTATGTCTCTAATATAGGAAGCTTTGACTGCCTTTGGATGGACTGCAAATCTTCTCTAGGAAAATTCCGTCCAACTTCACAGTAGGTCGATTTTCTTCACTTCAAATCCTTCCACCAATCTATCTAGTTGTTCCCTATGTAATGAAATTCCTATGCCAGAACAAAATAAGAAAGATAAAATATGGAAAGAAATTTCTCAACCAGGGTGGAACTTATTACCACTAAAATTGATAGGAGAAAGGGGTCTTAAAACCCTCGGAGACTCAAACTCAAATGAAATAGAGATAATTTTTTCAATCCAATGATGATCCAAATGAATTCAACCCTCTTTTATTTATAGATTTTCTTGAGGATATTCTCTCCTTAATTAATTGAATAAAATTCACACCAAGCCCCAACTTTGGGTTTCTTTGCCCAACTGCCCCAAAATGTTCCCAATCATTGGAATTTTAGGGTTTTTCACCATTATCAAGGACTATAGCCTACGGGGATTGATAGGCTACTTCATCTTTTTAGAAATTAATTTCGTGGGAACATTACAATTTCCCCTTCCCAACATTGCTTGACATCAAGCAATGACAAGTTCATTGCGGCTTCCTTGATTCCTTCCTTTAGAGCATGTTCCATGGATTTATTTGTTCCCAAAAACTCCATATTTTCTTCAAACAAGGGCAATATTGTCTTCTTCGCTAGTTCATTTGCTTCTGCCTCCTCTCCTTCAGGAAAAAAACTATCTTGAATTGTCTCTTTGCGAGTTACATGATCCATTTTTATCCTTGATCCTTGGCCTGTACAAGCCAATTTTAAATTAACACATGCCTCTGATGGATTTCCAATGTTTATTTCAAAAGGATTGTTTTCACTAAATGGATTTCTTCCAAAAGTGCCCTCAAAATCTACTGCATTCTCCCATTCCACCCAATCAAGGGGTTTAACAAAAAATATATTAACACTTCTTTCAACATATTAAGGGAAGGTCAAATTATCAGATATATCAATCTTCTCGAGCTCTAAAGACAAATCAGAATTTAAGGTGCTTTCTGGCTTGGCTTCTATATCTACACAATTTGAAATGCCTTTTGTAGAAGTGGATGTATCTACCAACTTCCCATCATATTTTAACACAATTTCATCGTTACTGCTACTATTACCACCAGTATTAGTTGATTTTGTTATGTTGTTTGTTTGACCATCCTCTACTCTGGGAGATGACAAAACAAGAGATTCCGACACTGACTAGTTAGGATGCCTATCATCTTGAAGGGAAAACCAATTTGTATTGGTGAATATCGTCTCTCTTAACATCACACCATCCTATTTTCTTCCCATTCCAAGAGAGAAGAAAACCACTTCTGCTGACTCATCATCGAAGAAGGCATCCTCGTTCTCTCTACCAATGCCTCCATGAGCCTCTTCCCCATCTTCATTGTCAAACATTCCATATCAGAATACGTGACTTAGGTTATTGGCCATTGTTGAATTATCATAATCTCTACCATGAAAATCATCTTCATCACGATCTATAGTCTGTTTGTGTACTGTTGAGCGTCTGCATGTCCACTGGACAACATTCCCCACTACATTACATTTTGAAGGAGCATTTTTTTCCCAATTAGTCCACTCTTCGTTTCTCTGCAATAATGACTGTATCAAGATATTATTTATTCCCAACTAAGTAAGCTTGTTTGCAATTTGTGCAAGTGACCAATGTTCCCTATTCTTGGTGCAACCTTTCCTGGGTAAGGTACTGTTGGCTTATTCTGATCAACGGGAACAGTGGGATTTCTTTATGTTGCCAAAAAACTTCCAATTAAGTTACAATCCTAAAGGAGATGCTTGATGGGAGATGTATTATTTTTCTCTAAGCATGACACTATGATGCTCTCCACTTGATGATGCAAGGAATTGTTAAAAGGATAGTCAAAAAACAGATGTATAATCATTTTAATAGCACCCAGCTTGACTAATTCCTGTTGAGCAACTTCACTGCCCATCCTTAGTGGGACTGTAATGAACTCCACTATCTTTAAACGATGTATTTCCAAGAGGAGGCCTAAGTTCACCATAACGTATTTGGTAATTTGTTTTCATTAGGAAGAGTCATATCCACAGCCTTCAAATAAGCGTATCTAGAGAAAGATATCTGTCCTGCTCTCGTCCGTCGGGTTGAAGTGGAAATTGGTCATTTATCTAGATCATTGTATCTCGCAGGAAATCATATTCAGATCATTTCAACTGAAGTTATAGTACAGGAGGAAAATCAAGGAAAAGAACGCCCTTTCTAATGTAGCTGGCACATACAATAGGGCTACTAGTGACTACTTTAGATTTAAGAGTTAGAGTTCCTCCATCAATAACTTGTGCCAGGGTATCCATCAAAACAAGTGGAGTGTTTGAACCAACCCGAGCATATATGTCAAGCTCAGAAAGAATCTTATCCTGCTGTATAAAGGAATTTAAACCTCGCATCCTAGATAGGCCCTACTCTCGTTAAAACTTTTCAATGCATCTCTAACCATAAAATGTAAATCTTGTCAAAATCACTTCCCAGGGAATTGTCAAAGGATGACAACAAGTTTTTTTGGTGTAAGCTCCAAATTTGTAAGCAAATAATTGGAATATTAATTTTTTCTTATGTCATCTAGGAGATGAATAAAATGGGTAATATTCCTATGAGTAGGAATAAAATCCCTCATATTGTGAAAGGGATCAATGGAGAAACTTTATTTTTCACCTTCCAGTGTGAAAAGGGGAAAATGCATGAGGACAAGGTCAAGTTTGACCAAGTCAACAACACTGCCTAAGAGGTGTAGCTTGTTTGGGAAGACATCGCAGTTTGAGAGGGAGAAAGATTATTTGTGGAAGAAACCCTAATGTGTGGGGTCCAGCAAAGAGGAATTCACTTGTATAAAAGGAGGAAGGGGCAGCCATAGTGGGACATATTTGAGCATTTGATTATTTGTCTGATTAGACTATTTGCAGTCTCCGATTTTTCAGCTGAGTTGCAGTGCTGCTTAGCATGAGGGATTCTTATTTAGGATTTACTCTCCTTCTTGAGAGGCCTCTTGAAGGATTGCACTTAATTTCTCCACATCTTGGCTCAAGGCCAAAGCCACTCCTTTCAGTCACTGTGTTATTTCTGCTGAAGTATAACGTAGTGTTGCTAGGTGTTGCAGTGGAGGGTTCCACAACACCTTTCCTTGGCTCATCTTTTAGAGGAGGAAGCTACTATTCCTCCAGGAGGTTAGTGAAGGAGGTTTTTGAGCTGATTTTACATCTTTGGCACTAGGCCAAGCATTCTCTATCTTCTACAGCGCAGTCTAGCTCCTTGACTCTGTTATTTCTAAGCACATTTGCAGTAAAGGTTGCACCACTACTTTGGAGGGCAAGATCTTCAGGGAATGGATCAACATTTCACCTGAGAGATCCATTGGATGAGATCTATGCATCATATGTAGCATCATCAGCTATCTTCATCCATTTCTATTTTCTGAGTTGCAACTGTTGCCCAACAACTCCAACATTTCTGCAGAATTGTCATTTGTACATGTATTGCAGCCAATCCTTCTAAGGATTGTGTATTATTGTTGTATTAGTGTTTTTAGGGGTTTACAACTTGCTCCTCCTCATTTCTTGAGCTGATATTTTTATATCATTGTATTTTCATTTTATATGTTGCAGTGTCTCTTATAAACTATGCTATTATAGCCATGGCTTCTCTCATGTAGCATTGTTTTTCATGTATCATGTATATCTTCCATTGAGGCTGTATTGCTTTGCTTGAGTGACTTCTTCCTCAAGGATTTGTATAAAATTGCTGCTATAATATACATGTGTGGCTATCTACTTCTTCATGTGCCCAAGCTTACTAAAATAACGTTGTTATTTCATCTCTTGCTCAAGAATTGTTGCAGTCATTCATCATGCCCTTTCTGAGGACAACTAGGTGTGGGAGATCTATTTAACCCACCTAGAAGGATTTATTTGGAGCCTCCTCTTGGATTTAGCACTTAGACACATTTTTCTAAGGGATCCAAGTCTTTGTTTCAATTCCTGTAGCAGCCATTACTGGAAAATACGTTTCCAAATATGCCTTGCCGACAATTTCCATTTTGGGATATTTACATTTTTGGAGGGCATTTTGATTGTTTCTTCAATTTCAAATGTAAACATGATTCCTTTTTCTGAAATGGAACTAGTTGGAAATAATCAACACAATGCGCCATACTATGTTGATTGTGAGTGTGCATAGCTCTCTGCGCGTTGCTATCCAACTGAGTATCATTTTGGGACTACAGTTAATTAACAACAGCCTCAAGAAGAGATTCTATATTTCCACCAGCTTCGTTTATCAATTCACAAGCTTGTCCTTCAGAGCTACTGAAAGTAGACACTAGGAATTCTTCCTCCTCTATCTCCAGTTTTTCTTCATCTAATCCCATAAATTTTCCAGTGTTCCCAAGTAGCTTCACATCATATTTCCTAAGACTTATTTTACTGCTTGTCCCTTGACACCTTACCTGTGTCTTAAGAGATTGGCTACAAACGGGTGATTTTTCTCCCCTCCATTTTCTCATTATACTTTCTGCAGTCTTCTAACATTCAAAAGCTGCAAAAAAATCTTCCACATTTCCCATGTAACTGGGACCCCTCTGTGAATTAAAATTTGATCCACATGAAGTTGGGATAATGATGAAAGGTTGTCAAGTAGTTATAAGCCCACTGCCTTCTCTTCTTTTTTTTCGATTTGGACAATTTTCTTTGCGTCACAGATTCTTTCAATAATGCAGGTGGTTGTGCAATTTCTTCCATGTTTTTAGAATTCTTAATTTATATTACCAAAATTTCCTTATCCATTTTAACACATGCACCATCAAAATCATTAGAAACCACCTTTGTAAATTATGCTTTTTGACCATGTTCTGTCCCTACTCCATACTCAGTGTTTGAAGCAAATATTCGCAAATCACCTTCATGCTTCCTTTCTTCTCTTGCTAGATCCTCGCAAGCACTTGTCTGCTTCTTGTATAGCCACAACCAAAGATTGGAACGTATCTTTGTTGTTGAGTCGTGTTCAAGGGGAAACCCTCTGGATGGAGGATTTTTCATCATGCTATCGAAGGGGGTACTATTGTCTTTACCTTCTCCTATATCAAGAATACTTTCATCCTCTGCATCTGTATTTAACATATATGAAATTTGAATGATGTTGCTATCAGAACAGTTGTCCCTTTACTTGAGAAGTCCATCTTGTTCCTTGAGATTTAGTCGATTTATTTTATCTTAGTACTGTTACCACTGGCCATGGATTTATTTTAGAGGCTTGGGCTAATCATTAATATCATTTGATCCGACTTTCATACAACTAGCCAGAAAATCGTTCCATATACCTCCTTTTTGTTGTGTTCTCTTATCATCGACTTCTAGGGATTGATCTTTTTCATTTTCCTTAGATAATACAACCTTTTTGTTAAATATTTCTAATCTTGCAAGGGCCATTTTGTTCCCTTCTTGCAGTCTTTTAATAGTTTCCGCTTGCTGCTCTTCTAAATTCTGCCATGACTTTACATATTCCTTGCCAAAAAAAAATTCTAGCTACTCCATCTTCAACCACCCTCCAGACTGGAAGGAGAGTCAGCTCTAATACCACTGGAATGACCTAGAGAAATTTTGTACTTAGGGTTTCTTGAAGAACTGTGGTCTCCATCAGAATTATTTCCCTTATTCGACCATGAAATAGGTAGTAATTGTGCAATTGAGCAATATTCTAGTTCTAATAATATTGACTGATAATTCATCAATAAGAAATATAGTATAATATTTCATACCATATCCAGAGATTCAACAATCCAACACAAATTGAACTAAATAGTATTGTTTTCCACTTAATTCTAAATCTATGATTTCAGGCATCTAGGGTTTCCACTAACATTTCTTCGTTCAATCAATCACAAAACCAACAATTCTTTTAATAACACAATATTAGATGGATTCTCATCAATTATCAATGCTTAGTCATCATCCCCTGTAACATTGTTCATTCATCCACACTGTCACTTGTTTGAGTAGAGACAATGAATCCACAGAAAGGTAATCCAATAATTAGTTATACATCTATCTAGTCAGTGATTTGATCCTATTTATTGACAACTAATAGACTGAATGAAATACCCTCAAATCTCAGTCTATCGTAGGAAGGCTAATGCCGAGTTTAAGGACTTGTGAACTCCCTCTATAAACACTTATGCATCTACCTCAGGACCTTGAATGAACAATTTCAAGACAAATAGTATATATTAGAAGGATTTGGTTATGTTTTCAAAGGATTCTGACTATTCCAAGTTTAGAAGTATCTTCGCATTCCATAAATCTCAGGCCACAGAGAGATTCAGTGGTATTCCGTAGACCTCATTTTGTTTCCACTGAATGTTTCGGCCTTGTCACTCTATTACAGGAGAAACTCCGAGTCTGTCTACCTCAGATGACTTCAGAGTTCCTCAAGCTTTTGTGCAATATAGGAAGCTTTAGTTTCCTCAGGATGGACTGCAAATATGCCCTAGGAAAATTTCGTCTAGCTGTGGGTCGGTTTTCTTCACTTCAAATCCTTCCACCAATCTATCTTTTTTTCCCTATGTAAAGAAATTCCTGTGCTAGATCAAGATAATAAAGATAAAAGATAGAAAGAAGTTTATCACCTAGGGTGCAATATTTCACCACTGAAATCACTAGGAGAAAGGGGTCTTAAAGCCCTCAGAGCCTCTAGCTCAAAGAAAACATAGATAATTGTTCCAATCCAATCATGATCCAAATGAATTCAACCCTTTTGTATTTATAGATTTCCTTGAGGGGATTCTCTCCTTAATTGAGTAAAATTCACACCAAACCCCAAAAATGGGTTTCTTTTCCCAACTTCCCCAAAAAATTCCCAAACATTGGTATCTTGGGGTTTTTCCCCTTTATCAAGGAATATATCCTATGGGGATCGATAGGCTACTTCATATTTTTGGCAATTATTTTCACAAGAACATTACATTTTATAGCTTTACCACATAAAGTGAACGTTTGGGAGGCCATGAAGCCAACGCTCAACCAACTGATTTCCTCCATATTTCTTCTTTTCTTGGCCAAACTGGTGATCTAAGTCTTCGTCCTCGACAATAATAACACCCTTTGGGACATTATCATCAAATTCATCATTACAACAACTGTATAATACCACTGTAGACTTCTCCAAATCACACATGTTGACTTTATCAACTTGGGTTTTATATGTAATTCCTTCACCTTACTTTATTTAGCATACCTTTATAGCCTCATTAATCTATAAATTCTTTTTATCTCCATTGACGAGGATAGATATTATATTTCACTAACAACAATGTAAAAATAACCACTTCAAAGGACATACATAATTTCCACTGTAAATAATAACTATGAATACCTAAATAAGACAATATCATCCATGAACCATGTTAGATTTCCTTAAACCCATCAACTGATTCACAATTTTCTCAATGTAAAATCTAGAAATACAAATAATAGTTGTTCCAGAAACTTAAATTGCAAATACATTGATTTTTCTAACCAGTGTAGCACGACTCTTATAAGACCCGCGAGTACTTGTGGGTCTTGACGGGTTCTATAGCAAGACAAGTCACTCGCATAAGACCCGCAGTCTCTACCCATACTCCTCCAAACCCGCATAAAACCCGTCTACTCGTATTGAACCTGTGAAGACCCGCATGTAACCCGCATAGGACCCACATAAGACCTATGGACCCACTCAAAATTCATATTTTTTTAATACTGTTTTTTTTGGAGATCATATTTTTTTAATTTTTTTATGTATTTTTCCAAGTCTTATACGATTCTTATACGGGTCGTTCCCGAGTCTTATACGGGTTGCCGATCCAATAGCCATATGAGTCTTATACGAGTATGAGTCATAATAAATCAGAAGACAAACACATTTAATGCTTAGACACAAGATATACCCAAGAAACCCCAACTCTAGGGAAAACCTGCAAACTTTGTGTGCATTTCATTATCTTCAGCAAAAGGGCAGGAAAACCTGCAAAATTTGTGTGCATTATATTATCTTCAGCAAAAGGGAAGTATTTAGAAAATTTACAGCAAGGGAAAACTTCCCTTTCTCCACAAAGAAACACTAATCAACTCCCAAGATAAATTGATTTCCCTACTATGCACTCGAACTAGCTATCCAAGAACCCCTGCGTAGGCCTCTGTGCACTGCTCTACTGCAACTACTCAGAACTGCCTCGAATCTTCCTCTGTATGACTGTTGCTACTCTAGAAGTGATCCTCCGACCCTTTGGAAAACTATCCTGGCCACCTGCAACTGAATCGACCTCCTCTTGAGTTGAATCAAACTACCTCTAGTGGTACTTTGCGTAGGCCCCTGTGCAACCCATTTTGTCAACTGAAAAATTCCTTTGGCACTCCGAAAAACTACCACTGGAAATTTTGGAGTCTCCTACTCCAAAATTATGTTGCCCTTCTGCTACAGAACTCCCTCTTAGTGCTCAACAATGTCCTTTCTCTAAATCACTGCAATTAGATGTTGAACACTCTCTGAGCTGTCTTCTCCTCTACCCATCGAGTTTCTCTTACAATCTCTCGTTGGTGAACCAACGAACATGATTAGATCTCCATCAATGGCTAACATCATCTCAAACTAAATCTGCTTGAGTTTCTATACCATTCTCACTTTTCCTTAATTAATTCCTATTAATTAACTAGTTTTCCCAAGATAAATCGATTTCCCTACTATGCACTTGATTTGTCGAAGGGTCGCGCAAATCTGCCTATTTTTGCACACATGCGAGTTGTAGATCTCTCCTCCTGTGCACATGTGTGAGTGGAATAACTATGCTGAGGCTGGGAGAACAACACGACCCTCACTCAATCTGTTTCTTATTCACTAGCTCTGCGATCTGTTGAAAGCCTAGTCTCTCTCTTCACTGATCTAACACATTGCTTGTGCTCCATGAACTGTCCACTTACTCACTCTATATCCTCTTATAATTTCGACCAAAGCCCCCACTTCACACTCAATGGTTGAGATTAGATCTTGATGAAGGGATGAGATTGAATCGTAATTTAACTTAGGATTTTTAAGTTTTTTATAAGTCCAACTTTAGGAAATAGTTAAATAAATTAATACACTACTCAATGGCTATCTTGTGGGTCCCTCTGCTAGCCTTCGCACTTAGGTAAGCAGAACCCTTATTGCTCTAATCCAATCAACACATCATATATGAATTGGAAAAATTGCATATCTACAAATAATAAACTCCTTGTTCAATGGCCTTACTCCAAGTCTCCAACTAGAACCCTTAATTCCTATGAGGTGGCACTTTATATCAATTTTTCATTCACCTCTTTTGCCTCCAACATTAGCATAAAATTCAGGCTTCAGCAAATATGTTAAGCCTTCTTATTTAAGAGAATTATTAGACATATTCATCTATTTGAACTAGGTCTCTACAATCATTAATAAGATCAATATCTGTCAACATTTTGTCCTTCAGCATGATCACTAATTTTGAATCCCCTAAAATTAACAGCTTCTCACCAACAAGAGGAAAACTTGATAGATAGTAAAATTATTTGTCTTTTTCAGTTTAGAATCTAGATTCTTGTAATTATTTGTCTTAACTCTTTATTGTGGACTATTTTTTTAAACATCATATCACAATATAACTTTAAGGTTCAAGTTTGAACATTCACTGTATATTACAACTCTTCGGTCATGATGCCATGTCTCATTTCATGGTTGATGACAAATGTTATCTGTTGAAATTTGAAACTTGAAGGTTGATGTTATGATTGATCATTTAATAACAATCATATAAGTTATAACTTTTAGACGGTTTTCCAAGAGATGTGTGCGAAGATGGAAGGAGGATGAGGGCGTGTTTGAAATTTGTGATGTGGGTGGCTCGAACCTGTGACCTGCGAGTTTGCAGACTAGCGTTTTGAGGGGCACCCTTGGTTCTCCACGTCCCCAATGGTTTACCCCCTCCTACCCACGCAACAGTGTTCTGACCCTTGTGCTATTGTTGGACTGTCGTGACTGCCTCGCCACCCCCTATCGGTGGTCTCCCGGTCGTGGTTGTCAGTTGCGCTTTGACCATGGCCTCTTAAATGGACAAAGAGATTTTCGACTACTCCGAGGATCATTTCATGTTCACTGGCATCTAGTCTCACCCTTTGTATTTCACTATAGGTATGATATGCATTTTACTGATTGTTTCCTCCCATTTACAAGACGTTTTTTCTAGGGTTTCACTCCCTCACCCAACCTCCTCATACCCTATCCCAGATTTTGACTCATTTTTGGTTCCCGACCTCAATGTTGTTACTTCCCCAGTCATACTCACTGTGGTTGAATTCAATCACGTCCACTCACCTGACCTTCATCCCCCATCTCTGTCCTCACTTGCTTTCCTGGCACAAACTTTCCCCTTGCCGCTCCCGGAACCCTCAGGTCGAAACCCTTCTCTTATCGACTATCTGGGGTTACCCCCACCCTCTACTTCTGGCCCTGGCTCCACAATTACGCTACAAACAGCCTTTCTTCTTGCGGTTTCCACATCCCCTATCCCATCTCGTATTTCTCCTGCTTCATCTCGCCCACCATCTGGCTGCTTCAACGTCACCCTCCCTGAACTGAACGTCCCCCCGCCCACTAACGTAGCCACCACTCCACCATCCTCGGTTGCCTCAGAGCCACACTCCACCTATTCACACCCTCATGTAGGCCAGAAAAATAAGTGCGTCAAGGTCTGCAACAAAGGAAGTCAACTCACCCTTAGTGAGGGCATCCAAATGGCGAATGTTATGGGGATTATGGACCAGGTTCTGGTGGGTCGGGTTCGAGGCCGAAATTACAGTGCAAAGAGGCTCCGAAAATGGGTAATTGAAATTTGGAGTAACACCCTATAGGAGATCCCCACTGTATTCACATTGACGAAGAGATGGTTTGCCATCCAATTCACTTCCAAGGATCTTACAGACTGGGTTCTCTCACAGTTCTAGCACATCGAACTTGCACCTGTCCACCTCAAGAGATGGATCCCTTTATTCAATCTAGAGAGGTAACATTTAGGGGCTGGCCCCATATGGGTTCGTCTCCCTGGTCTACCTCTACATTTATGGGAGGATATTTTTGTTAGCATTGGGAACATACACAGACTTATTTAGATCACGATCGGACCTACATTGAGTCGGGCAAGATGGCCTTTGCTGACATTCTGGTTCACCTGGATACAAGGGAGGGATTGGAGGAGTCCCTCAAGATTCATTAGAGGAATACGACTCGCATCCAAATCTTGGACTATGAAGATTTACCCTTCAGATTCAGGCGTTGTCACAAGGTCGGGCATCTTGTTACTCATTGTTGCTCCTATTGCACCTACTTCAGCTGCTCCTCGGGCACCACAAGATTCGATCACCATCTCACTAAACAGGTAGACTCTATTGTTGGGTAATCTTACATCGTCACAAGACCTGCCACCCTTAGGGACTATTAATTTTTCCGCTACCCGCACTTTGACTCGGATCACCAGATCCACGATAGCAGCTGCAGCATCGGGACACCCTTCGGGTATCGATACCTCTCCTCTCTCCCCTTTTAATTTTTCATCTATCTTGTCTTCTCCTACATTGCATTTTTGTACTGAATCTATTCCACCTGGTATTCAAGTATCTTCCATAGTCTACTCCACTATATCCACCCCTGAGGTTTACTCTTCTACCCCCCCATCAATCCCCCCACCCCCATCCTCCTCATTACCCTTGATGGAGAATACAATTGTTTCTACATCCTCTCACTCATATAATCTCCGACCTCATCCCTCAACTTCCCTTGCTAGCTTGGGTCCTGTACCCACTCCTCCCCACATCCCTATTAAACCCTCTGGGGGTCGACACTCTAATATATCCAAGGCCATATTACAAGTTGTCCTGGACATTGTGGTTGGTAAGAAATTATCCATTGAAGGTGTAATATTCCTACTTAGCCTGAGCTAAGAGGAATATTCATTTTTGTTTTACTTTCTGTTGCATGAATAAAGGAATAAAGGAGGACATGTAAAACTCCTAAAAATACTGAATAAATCAATGCCCATGTGAACACAGATAAATCAGGGCCATGTAAATAATCACTTGCAGGTGTGAAAGGGATTTTAGCTGTGAGACTGGGTCAACCTTGACCAAATATACAGCGCTATCTAGGTTCAATGCATCTCAAAAAGGGACAGCGCAGTTCTAGAAGGAGGCCCCTCATGTGAAAGAAGCTAACTCATCAAGGTGGTTTAGGGTTTGCAAAGGCTCTCATCTTATAAAAGGAAGGGAAGGGCAGCAAGAGAAGGTTGTTGATTGATCATATTTCTGAGTATCTTGTCTGCTTAGACAAATACTATTCTCTGTTGTTTAGTAGATAATTGTGTTGCTTAGCACTTGGAGTTCCTATGCAGGGATTTCACTTCTTCCTTTGAGGATCCTTGGAGAAGTATTTGTTGATTTGATCCACTATCAAGCTTAAGGCCAAGCTCTACTTCCAATTGCAGTGCAGATCCATTGAGGGTTTTGCTACTTTTGCAAGCCGCAGCAAGTGGGATTCTAGATCTGTAGAGATCTAGCTTGTTTTGGGAGCCTCTTCTCATGGAGTGTATATTTTAACCTCCTGGAAGAGTGCCTCTCCTGTTTATACTTTAGATCTATAACTTGGCAGTGGCCATCCATGTAATTTTGAGCTATAGCATTGTTTCCATTGATGGACTATGTTATTTTGAAATGAGGTTCTTTATGGTGTTTTGATTCCAGTTTTGATCAGAGATCTCTGGTGCTGGGCTTTTCCTTTCGCTTTGGTGATCCATGGATTAGCTTTTTGATCCATGTTCTATTTAGATCTGACATATTGTAATGTAATGTTATATTCAGAAATTACTGCAGCATTTTACATATCTGCAACTTGTAACTCGGATCTACTTTTATTTATGCATGATTTGGTCAAAACCCCAAGGGGATCTTGTAAATAGAACTATCTAGTTTCCAGATCTGATATAGATCTGATGTTTTGTCCACAAATCTATCCTAGATTTGAGTTGTAATATGCAGCTACTATAGCTCCTGAAAACAACGTCGTTGAGCCATTTCTGCTGATATATATGTGTTGTAGCTCTCTTTTCTAAAGATATCTTGCTCTATTCTCTCATGTATTCTACTTTATATTGAAAGAGCTTCACTTTAATTCTTATTTGCTGTTGTACATTCATTTTTTAATCATATTTTATGGCCTCCTTCTCATATTGTCCAAGACTGTGTTATTCTTGAAGCAGTTTGTTGTGCATAGTTGCAACCCCTCTTGTAGGGTGTTTTCCAGCTAGACTAGGTTGTCGGAGATCTGTTTACCACCCCTAGTTTGATTTGTTTTTGCTCCCCTTTTGGATTTAGTCTCAAGATCTGCTGATCTAAGGGATCCAAGGGCTGCAAACTCATTTCTGTACATCAATCTCCCAAGAGTGCATTATTTTTCCAAGCCTGCTGTGCAATCCCAATTTTGGAACATTACAGTGGTATCAGAGCTCCTTTCTTGGCACAGCCTGTGATTTCCTTAGAGCACCAGCCATGTTGCAGTCAAAAGAATAAGATCCTCTTACTAAGAGGGAGAAGAGATATCAAAACATAATTCATAAGAAGTATGACTATACTACTGAAGATCAAGACAAGGGTAAAGCCCCTGAGACTACAAGTGACAAAGAAGGGGAAGAGTTTGCAAGAACTCTATTGGTGGCCATGCAAGATCTTGCTAGAGAGATCAAGGATATGAGGATGGATAGAATGAGGGAATCTCTTGGGAGATTTCAGCTTGGAGAAAGTTCTGATATGTCTCATCATGGGACTGGTCAACCAATGAATCTGCCACAAGCCCCACAAGCCTCACAACACTCCACTATGCCTACCTTCTTGGTTGTGGAGAATTAAGGACCACAAGAGAAAGCATCCCTTGAAGGTTACTTTGTGGAGTATGACTCTTAGATTCAGATATTCAAGGATAACTTGAGTTTCCAAGATTTTTGTCACCTCAAGGATAGAAGAAGACCAGGGAAATTGTATAGAGATGGTGGATTCTTTCATGGTAGACACCACTCTATGGGTAGATTATTTTTGCCCAAGTTTTATGGATCATCCTCTAACTCTGCCAAGGCATGGGTAGAAAAGTTGGATATCTATTTCCAGTTGAACAAAGTCCCTGAGACTGAAGCCATCAAGATTGCAGCACTGCACTTTGAAGGTGAAGCACACAATTGGTGGTTCCATGGGTTGTCTACATTGGGACACATCAATGTGACCACCTATTCTGAGTTTACTAGAAGACTAGTGGAGGGGTTTGACAGGAAGGATCCTGAAGCACCCTTCATAAGCCTTGCAAAGCTGAAGCAATCAGGAGATGCAAAAACTTACATCTCTGAGTTTCTGAGATTATCAGTCATGGTCCCTGATCTATCTGTAGCAAGGAGAGTCTACATGTTCATCGATGGCTTGGAGGAACCTTTGCATGGGTTGGTTAAATCTACCAAGCCCATCACTTTGCATGATGCCATTGAGAGGGCTAGAGACCTCCAAGATGCCTTGCCAAAAGCAAAGGAAACTTTCCAAAGCAAGGCCCCTCACTTTTCTAAGGGGAAGGAAGGAAAAGCTGCTCCTCCCAAGAAGAACTCTTTGAAGAAGCCTCTTTATATTGATCTCAAGAGGGAATTGAGGGAAAAGAGATTGTGATTCACTTGCTAAGAGTCATGGGCACTAGGACATAGATGTGTTGTAGGGAAAGCACACTACATAGAAGTCTTCTCAGATCTTGAGGATGAAGATGAAGGTGATGAACCTAGGAGGGGTCATAGCGCTGATGACGAGGAGGAGGAAGATCAAACACCATCCAGAGATGGGAAGGGAGCCTTTTCTCCAACAAGTGGGACTCTTGCCTCTTTGAGAGGAGTGCTTAGTACTTGACCCTAAGAGTACAAGGTTCAGTCATGAATCGAAGATTATCTATCCTGATTGACAGTGGGGCAACCCACAACTTTATTGATGTTCATCTTGTGCAAAGGAGAGGAATCCCCACTGATACCTTTGAGGGGTTCTCTATTTTGGTCCCAGGAGATAGGACCATGCAATGCATGCAATATATTCCATCACTCTCTGTCACTATGGGATCCTACACCCTGGTGGATCACTTCTTTGTAGTTGACATACCAGACACCAACATCATTTTTGGTGTCTAATGGTTGATTACCTTGGGGAAGGTTACCACTAATTGGAAATATTTTCAAATGGAGTGGGTGGACTTGAAGAGTGGGAGACCACAAATTATTCAAGGCATGAACACTTATCCTTCACCTAATGTTTCCACACAACAACAGATATGGATTTGCACAGTGGAAGCAGGGATCTCACAGTTCCTTCTCTCATGTTCATGAGGATGTTGCAAGGGACATTCTTATCTCATGGCAAGCCACCTAGAATGCCATCATATTCAGATCTTGTGGGGAAAGCCTCACAAAGTGCTACTCCAAATCTAGATCCACGAAGGATTGGAGCAATGGAAGACCAAGCTACAGCGCTGTGGGAGGAGAAGAATGGGAGGATCAACCTTCCAACAAACCATTTTGGCATGTGTAATGTCAAAAAGGAAATCAGAAACATGACAAGCACTCCCATGGATGTGTCAGCAGTGCTGTCATTGTTGAGCAGTGTGGATCTCTATTGGAAATCTCAACTGCTTGTAGAGTATTCCAAAGATCTCCACACAGGTATGGTACTAGATGGCATGCATCAAGAAGAGGGCTATTTAGTCCAAGGAGGAGTCATCTATTATCATGGTAAGGTCTTCTTGGCTAGAGCTTCCAAGCTCAAGCAGAAGATCCTATAAGGAGCATATGAAGAATTCTTCCTCAGCCATATGTATTCAATGAAGATCTATACTTTGATCATGAAGATTTTTTATTGGGAAGGCATGAGAGAGGACTTACATCAGCACTTTCAAGAGTGCAATAGTTATGGAGGATTGGGGCAGCCAATGGACTCTTTGCAAGAGTCATCTCAGCCAGCTCTTCCTTTGCTTGAGAGGAAGGGAATGCTCATGCACAACTCCATGTGTGTGGAGGACTATGATGGTAAAGGATTTGATCATGACAAGAAAGTTGTATTTTCTGATCTATTACATTCCTTTGCCATGTTTTTGCAGGATACGACTCCTAAAGGGAGTGAGAGATCATGTGGATCTCATAGTTTGTTGAGGGCCAATAGAAATTCTGAACTTGGCCACTCCCTTGATGTGCCAAGGGAGATTCCTTTTCATGATGGGTGCTTCCCAAAGGCACCAAACTTATGTAACACCTTTAGCCATGTTAAGGTGACTCATGTAGCAAAAGTGTGGTGGGAATGCCACTTGCCACACCTAGATCTAATGAAGACAAGAGGTGCACTGCACTGGCATCACATGTGGTATTTTGACCCCCCTCCTCAAGTGCAAATTTCAGTTTGCATATATGTAGTCTTGCTTCCATACTTGGATGATATAGTTGCATTGTTTATAGGGTTGTATGGACAGTGCATGGGCAGTGTATATGTACCACATGGGTTGGAAATTCTACTTGTACTTCATGATACATGTTTTAGATGTAGCACTGCTTCAACCATGTTTATTTTTGTTGAGTTTTTTACTCCTGAAGGGATGGACTATGCACATATTATGTTGGCCTTGGAGGAACAATACATGATGTATTGGCTTGTTGAGCACTTGGCTTATGATGAGGACTTGATCCTTGATGATGCCATCAATGGAGGAGGACAAGGACTACAGCTCTTACCCTATCAGTTGCTTGAGGACAAGCAACATTTTGGAGGGGAGGACTGTAATATTCCTACTTAGCCTGAGCTAAGAGGAATATTCATTTTTGTTTTACTTTCTGCTGCATGAATAAAGGAATAAAGGAGGACATGTAAAACTCCTAAAAAGACTGAATAAATCAATGCCCATGTGAACACAGATAAATCAGGGCCATGTAAATAATTACTTGCAGGTGTGAAAGGGGTTTGAGCAGTGAGACTGGGTCAACCTTGACCAAATCTACAGCACTGTCTAGTTTCAATGCATCTCCAAAAGGGCCAACACAGTTCTAGAAGGAGGCCCCTCATGTGAAAGAATATAACTCATCAAGGTGGTTTAGGGTTTGCAAAGGCTCTCATCTTATAAAAGGAAGGGAAGGGAAGCAAGAGAAGGTTGTTGATTGATCATATTTCTGAGTATCTTGTCTTCTTAGACAAATACTATTCTCTAATGTTTAGTAGATAATTGTGCTGCTTAGCACTTGGGGTTCCTATGTAGGGATTTCACTTCTTCCTTTGAGGATCCTTGGAGGAGTATTTGCTTATTTGATCCACTATCAGGCTTGAGGCCAAGCTTTACTTTCAATTGCAGCGTAGATCCATTGAGGGTTCTGCTACTTTTGCAAGCTGCAGCAAGTGGGATTCTAGATCTGCAGAGATTTAGCTTGTTTTGAGAGCCTCTTCTCATGGAGTGTGTCTTTTAACCTCCTGGAAGAGTGCCTCTCCTGTTTATACTTCAGATCTGTAACTTGGTAGTGGCCATCCATGTCATTTTGAGCTACATCATTGTTTCAATTGATGGACTGCGTTATTTTGATATGAGGTTATTTATGGTGTTTTGATTCCAATTTTGATCAGAGATATCTGGTGCTGGGCTTTGCCTTTCACTTTTGTGATCCATGGATTAGCTTGCTGATCCATGTTCTGTTTAGATCTGACATATTGTAATATAATGTTATATTCAGAAATTACTGCATCATTTTACAGATCTGCAGCTTGTAACTCAGATCTACTCTTATTTATGCATGGTTTGGTCAAAACCCCAAGGGGATCTTGTAAAGAAAACTATCTAGTTTCCAGATCTGATATAGATCTGATGTT
Source organism: Pinus albicaulis (assembly GCA_034641835.2). Lineage (NCBI taxonomy): Eukaryota > Viridiplantae > Streptophyta > Pinopsida > Pinales > Pinaceae > Pinus > Pinus albicaulis. The sequence continues at coordinate 195,841 of JAXQQM020082947.1, read as the reverse complement.
TTATCCACAGATCTGTCCTAGATCTGAGTTTTAATATGCAGCTGCTACAGCTCCTGAAAATAATGCTGTTAAGCCATTTCTGTTGATATATATGTGTTGTAGCTCTCTTTTCTGAAGATGTCTTGCTCTATTCTCTCATGTATTCTACTGTATATTAAAAGAGCTTCACTTTACTTCTGATTTGTTGTTGTACATTCATTTGTTAATCATATTTTATGGCCTCCTACTCATATTGTCCAAGACTTCGTTATTCTTGAAGCAGTTTGTTGTGCATAGCTGCAGCCCCTCTTGTAGGGTGTTTTCCAACTAGACTAGGTTGTGGGAGATCTATTTACCACCCCTATTTTGATTTGTTTTTGCTCCCCTTTTGGATTTAGACTCCAGATCTGCTAATCTAAGGGATCTAAGGGCTGAAAACTCATTTCTGTACATCAATCTCCCAGGAGTGCGTTATTTTTCCAAGCCTGTTGTGCAATCCCAATTTTGGAACATTACAGAAGGGGTCCTTAGAGCAAGAAATGCCTCCCCATGGTTATCCAATGAAATTCCTCTCTTTCAACTGTCGAGGGCTTCCTAGCCTTGCTAAGCGCCTTGACCTTAGGCGACTCTATGACTTAGTTAATGTGGATATTATGCTCCTACAAAAAACCCTGGGGCCATCTGAGGCTACTACTGTTGTCCTCTCTTCCCTCTTTCCCTCCTAGATCTTTCATGCACTAGATTCCCGAGGGCGATCGGGCAGTCTGGCTCTGGGATATAACCCACGGGTTATCAGAGTCATCAATTGCTGGGGTAGGGAGGGAGTAATTGTAGCTGACATCTTCTCTGAGCTGCTTGGGGAAGTATTAAGGATTGTCAATGTATATGGACCCTGTCATCATCGACAAGATTTTTGGCTCTCACCCTACTTCAAGCAAAATTCATGCAAGAAAATAACATCATCTTGGCAGGGGACCTCAATTTCTCTATGGGCCCTGCTGAATCTTAGGGATCCAATGCTCACATGGACCCACTCACAGACTTCTTTAGACATATATCTTCTCTCCATCACCTGGTTGATCCCACCATGGCATCACCCTGCCCAACTTGGAGCAACCGGTGTACAGGTGATGCTATGATTACCCAAGGACTTAATAGATTCCTTATCAAGGAGGAATTGCTACAACACTTGGTATCTTACAGACAATGGGTTGGATCAGGGGGGATTTTTGATCATTCACCCATTTACCTTGAGATCTCTGGAGAATCCCACAAGCATGCCCCCCGCTTCAAGTTCTGCTCAGTTTGGCTTCAGGATGAAGATTATATTAGGATGATCAATCAGGCTTGGAGGAGTGCCTCGAATCATCCCGACAACACTAGCTCTGCCTCCTTTGCCATAAATTACACCTTATTAAGAGAATTTCTATCGAATGGGAAAAAGACAAGAGATGACAGATAGACGAGGACCTTGCCAAGATTGAGAGGGAGATTGCTCAACTTGAGGATCCCAATTATGGCAGGTAATACTGCCAAATATTACCTCATCAAATTGGAATTTGACCGCCTTAAAATCCTCAAAGACAGGGAAGAATATTGGAGACTTAAAAGTCGGTCCATATGGTTAAAATCAGGGGATGAAAATACTAAATTCTTTCAACAATTTTCCATATGTAAACAGGCCATAAATACCATTTGGGAACTCGAAAATGTGGATGGCACTCCTGCTGCATCCTTTGAACAACTGGCCAACCTAGGCGCTTCACACTTCAGGAACCTCTACAAAGCCCTCGCGATGTCACACTAGCAGAAACAATCAAGGTAGTTGGATTATACCCAAGGTATGTGGACCGGAACTCTGCAGAGGAACTTTTCAACCCAGTCACTATGGGAGAGTTGGAGGCTGTTCTCAAATGGTTCAAGAAGGAAAAGAGTCTTGTCCCTGATGGATGGTCAGTTGAGTTCTACCCTGCTTTCTATGATCTTATGGGGCAAGAGCTACTGGAGGTGGTGGAAGAAACCAGGAGCACAGGTAAACTAAACGATGCTTTTAACTCTACCTTCATTGCCCTCATCCCCAAGTCTGACCACCCCTCCTCATTTAAGGACTTTCGCCCTATCTCCATGTGTAACTGCATTTACAAAATTATTGCCAACAGACTCAAGCCCATCCTATCTAAACATATCTCCCCCGAACAATTTGCTTTCCTGGAAAACAGGCAGATTCATGAAGTTATTGGGGTTGAACAGGAGGGACTTCACTCTATGCACACTAAGAAGATTAAAGGCATGATCCTTAAGATTGAACTTGCAAAAGCTTTCGATCACACCAGTTCACTCTATATCAGAATGCTCCTCAGACATCTTGGCTTCCCAGTAGCAGTTATCAACTGGATCATGTCCTGCATCACCTTTGTCTCCTATAACGTACTCATCAATGGTGCAACAACAAAATTCTTCCACCTAGAGAGGGGTCTTAGACAGGGATCCCCACTCTCCCCTCTACTTTTCCTACTTGTCATGGAAGGTCTGAGCAGGTGCCTAATTGATGAAAAGGAAAGGGGCAGGTTGAAATATATCAAAATCTCAGAAAATTGCATATTGACACATCTAGGAAAACAATTGGGCACTCTACTTATCTGCTCTCTCTGAATCACATGTTTGCATCACAGATAGAGAGGACGAGATCATCTCGGCTATCTCCAAACATGGCAAATACACTCCCAAGGAGGGCTCTCTGCATATATATGAACCTCATCAACGATTGGAATTGTGCTAGTGGTGGAGTCCACTATGGAAACTGAAATGTCTAGCTTAAGGTAAAGTTTCTTATGTGGCGTATCCTCCCCAATAAGATCTCCACCGGGGTATACCTACAAAAGCGTTTTTTCTTCGGCCCATCATGGTGTACACTCTGTAAAATGGCGGTGGAGGACTCTAAACACCTCTTTCTCCTTTCCCCTATTACTCAATCACTTTGGACCCATATCTTGATAGCCCACAATCTCAACAAGACCTAGTCAGGCCCCACAGTCAATCAAGCATGGGAATCATGGTGGCAATCCTCCTAACCACATAAGCTCCGTAACCTTCCCATTTTAATCTGCTGGGGTATTTGGATTGCTCGCAATCGATCTATCTCCCATGACCTCCTCCCATCTTGGCTTACCATATCTGCCCATATATCCACAATTTACCATTTGATTCTGGATGACCCTCCTCTCCCTCCTCCTCGGTCCATCATCCCTGAAACTATTGATAAATCCTTTCTGTGGGCCTATTTTGATGGCTCTTCTCAACATCTTGGTTGTGGGGGGGAGAGTGCACCTTTTCCTTACAGAGCTTCATTTCTACAAAACAAATATTGAATTTGGCAGGGGTACAAACAATTATGTTGAACTATCATGTCTTAGAGCTCTCCTATAGTTTTCCCTCTCAAAACATTGCAATAGATTGCAGATCTTCGGAGACTCAAAGATCATCATTGACTGGTTCAATGAGATTACTGCTTGTCACACACACACACACTTCAAAATATATTGGAAGAGGTATATCAACTCAAAGCATAATTTGACCATATCTCTTGGCATCATATATACAGGGAGAGGAATCAAATCTCTGATTCATTATCCAAGGAGGCAGCACACCTATTAAGGGACCAATGGGAGATAATGGAACATAATGATCATCAGTTTTATCACTTCTTCCACAGACCATATAAAGATATACCAGAACAGAGAGCGGGCACACTCTAACTTAGCTGATGATACTCAACTCTTTTTGGATGGCATATGTGACAGTTTTTATTTATATATTTTCTTGTAGATGCACAACACTTATATATGCATACATACACATCTGTATTATATTTTTGGAACTTATCTTATAACTATTTATTTTTATGAATGCGGCTACAAGCTAACATATCAGAATATGCACAATAACATATACAGCATGTAATTTTCATATCAATCATGATTTTTCCTCTGGAAAAAAAACTTCTAGATGGTTGATGTCATTTGTGTAACAAATGGTTGATGCTTTCATGATGATCACTAACCTACTACAAAAACTCTATGTTTTCAAATTTTCTACAACTAGTTTGCCATTCTGTATGCTTTTGGCACTTTGGTGCTTCTTCTCCATGGAAAATCTATTAACAAAAAAACAAAAACAAAAACCCAAAAGCTTTTCCTATAAGCAAAGAGTAGAATCTAGCTGCTTAAGAAATGGAAGCAACGCAAGATCTATACTACCCCATCTATAATAACATGTGTTGCGAATAACATCTCTCTTTTGCAACTTTTGACAACAGAAGAACTCCATGAACAGGGAAAATAGATGACAAAATCCTATGTACAGGACTTCAATTGAAAGCTGGACTAGAATATTCCTACATTCTGATAGAAAATTTTGTTCTGCAAGGACACCCTGCTACTAGAAGTGAGAAACCGGAAATGAAACAAGAAATAACAACAAAGAGAAACAAGGGCTACAAAGATTCCAGGTAAGAAACGGTTTCCCTTGCACTATGCATATTATGGATATAAGGGATAATTTAGTAAATTCAAATCCATTTGAAATTCGAGATTAATGTATCGATGTTAAATTCAATTCAATTCACAACATAATGTTCAGGTGTAATTTTTTTGTTTTCTTTTAAATTTTTATTTATTTTTTAATTATGTTTATGTTCTTCAACCGCTGCAATTGGCAAGGAAACATCCATGACACAGAGCTTCTGTACTATTTATATTTATTGACAACTTCTTGACTCAAAGGATTCATTGTTCTACCATATCTAGTAACTCATAGGAAATTTCTATAAAATTCAAATATGTTGAACTTCCTAACAGTAAAACTTCCTAACACTAATGCCATACTATGCAAACTCAAGCCAGATGAAAATACAATAAGCATTTTATCTACAATAATCCAGAATGACAGAAGAAATTCGAATCAGCAATACAAGCCAGAGCATCTCACCCACGTTGTCTGGTCATCTTGAAATGCTGATCGGTGAAGCCAATAGAAACGTTGCCTTTCTGTCCCTTGTCCTTGACATAAATCTCAAAATAATAAAGAAGCTTCCGGACCGGAGCAGGGAAATTTCCCTGTATTTCTCCGACATCATAGCCATGTCGTGCATCACCGTTATACTGTGCAGAGAGCTTATCAGCTGATATGACCAAGAAAGGGCAATTGGTGGTGATATTCAGGATGTGGGAGCTTGTTCCTCCTCCACTGGATCCTCGGCGCCCCTCATCCAACCCAGTCGGTGCAGGCTTATCCTGTTTAAGCTTCCACTCACTCCTCCTTCATTGTTCAACATCCTCGTAAACTTCTTCCAACAAAAAACTCATAAAAACATGAAAATTATAGTCCCTACTATTGCACTGCAACTTTAAATTCTGCAAAGTTTCTCCAATTTTGTGGAACCCTAATAGCAAATTTTCTTTTACAAAACTTGACAGCTGAAATTCTTTATCAAACCCTGAGTGCCAAAATTCTTCTCAAACCCTGAAAACTATAATTCGGTCCCCGTGTTATATCCCTTGCCCCAGATTATGACAACAGCATAACGGAGATCGAAGTAGGGAAGGCGATGCATGTCAAACAGAGACTTCGAATCCGTTAATGTATTTTGTTTGCAAATATTATAAATAGATCAGCCCTTCTATCTGCCGTGATACCCTGCTAACATGCAAGAGTAAACCTGAATTTCAGGTTTGCTTTTTATGCCAAGCGAAAATAGACTGCATTTTAGACACTGCAGTGTGTTTATTGAAGGTTTCTATTTTCTCACTATTTCTCCAACTTATGGAATTTAGCTTCATAGCTGGATTGACCATGTAATCATAATTATCCAAATGTCTTACCTGTTAAATTTCCACTATACTGCAACCCATTAACCAAAGTGTGTTGTCTTTCATTTCGAAGTTTATCTGTTTCAGCAAGACACTATGAGTTTTTCAGATACAGTTTCAACTTTTTCCGTCTCTGCAGCATCTAGATTTAACCATCTATCGCTGCTATCTGACTGCTCCACCCATTGGGTAATTTTGTTCAGTAGTACACGTCTCCTAAAAAGCCATTTATGAACCCTATGGGAATCTCCTTCACTTTTCCGAACCTGACAATTCTCGAACCTTTGTCAAAGGCCTTCTCCAAGAACCCTGTAAACCAGTTTTCATCTTCGATTTTAATCTGTTTTGCAAGTGCTATTATGTGGAACAAGTTGTTCTTTCTCCTGTATAACGTGTGGAAGAATAAGGGTTCTTCCAATTTCCATGTATAACGTGTGAGAGAATGAGGAAAAAATTTGATACTTTCTTTGGCAGCCCGTTAAGGAAAATATATACCATCATATCATATTATTAAATATCATATTTTCAATATTATGCTTTCAAAAAAACAAATTAATGATGTCATAAATTTATTAATCGTGGCACGTATAGAAACATAATTTTTTAAAGCTTTTTTCAAAATCTTTTGTGATATTTTTAGTTAAATTTGATATTTGGAAAATAAAAAATATTTATGTAGTAATCTTCATAAATTTTGAGTTATAATAAGTTTTTTCAATTTTAAAAAAATTATTTATAAATTTTAATTTTGATTGGTTGAAAAGTATGAAAAAATGAATTATTTTTATTTATATATAAATTATTAAAATAATATTATTATTATTATTAAATATAAATATATATACTAAATTTATTTTTATTTTAAAAAGGTTTATATTTCAAGAGATTTTATCTCTTTAAATTTGGTTAGATTTAAAAAGGTTCACATTTGAAAATATTTTATCTCTTTAAATCCGGGTAGATCTAAAATTAATATGAATCTAAATTGATTTAATTATTAATTATAATTATTTATTAATTTTATGTATTTTATTGTATTTTATTTTAGTTTTATGTAATTTAACTGAGTCAAAATGTTTTATTGATAAGTATAATTATTCATTTAATTATTTTATTTTAGTTTTTTTATTTTTATTTTTATATAATTTGACTGACTCAAAATATTAAATAGGACATTACATTACAACAAATTTACCGCTAATTGTTGAACAATGGGTGTCTTCTCTACCACTCTTCCTATGGAAAATTTCGATGGAGGGAGCGGATCTTCTTCCTATAGCAAGGTTGTTGCAAGTTATGACAACAATGGACAACCTTCTACCACAAGCCCTACTAGCTTGAGTAAAAACCCTAATGGAGATCGGCCAAAAACCCAACACTCATCCCTGCTTTTAGGAAAATGTTGCATGGAAGTTGTCTACCAAAGGCAATTGTAGCTGTGAAATTTGAAGTCCATTCCACTCGCATCGAGGACTATATACAATAAAAGTAGGATCATGCCTTAATCGAGAAGTTCCTCGGTATTTGGCCTTCAAAAAAATCCCTCAGTCATTGGATCCAACTCAAATGGAAACCTAAGGGGCAAATAAAATTGGAGTTGGGCGCAAAGGATTGTCTCTCTATTGTCTTTGCCAGTCTTGAATCGAACAAGAGTATTCGAGAACAACCCATATTTTTTCAATTCAACAATGTTATATCTTTGTTTCTAGACAAAATGTTTTTTGTTAGCTAAGGAGGACTTCATCGTCACCCCTGTATGGATTAGAATTTACCATTATCATGGGATGTTTGGGATGAGGAAACCTTAGCAGCCATCAAAAACGTGCTTTTTCACTATGCCAAATCCTCGAAGGCTACTAAGTATGCTAGGTATATCTCATACCCTCCCATTTTTGTTTATATGGACATCTACAAGCCACTTCTACAATCTATTGATATTTATTATCAAGGCGAGATCTAGAAGAAAACTCTTGATTATGAGGATATCCCATTCAGGTGTCTAAGATGCCACAAATATGGTCTTCTTTATCGACATTGTCCTTTACTTGTTTATAATTCTAACCCTGAAGCTCCCTATATTCTTGATGAGGATGGCTTCACTGAAGTGAGTGGTAAACACTATAACCTACATCCCCTAGACCTCAGCCCTCATTCTCTAATCCCCTCTCTTCCCTGGATGTCACTAATTCTCCTCCAGCCTTGTATCCCATGGAAATTGAGATGCACGATCTAGTCCAATCCCTACCCTCCTCTCTTTTGCAGCCCACTTCCTTCGTTGAACCCCAACTCCCCTCATTGGTCCAATCCATGCCTCAAGAACCCTAGCTCCCCTCATTATTACAATCCATGCCCCAAGACCCCTCACTCGTAAACCATGATTTTACCCTCAACCCAATTGACGAGATGAAGCTCAACTCCCTTAATCTATCAAGCTTGGAAAAAGATTTAAAAGAGAGAGACATGTTTTCCTTTCCTAAGCACCAAGTAAAATAGCTCAACTGGGAATACTTCAAAACGTGTCAAGTTGGTCTAAAAAATGACTCTTAACAATTTAATACTGGGCCACTAGGGGTATAATCCCAACCTTTGAAGGATTCATCAAAATTGCACAAAGAGGGAAAAATAAGAGGTCAGAAAGCAAACCTTCAACTCCTGGATGAATTAAGGGATATGTTGGTAAATTCAAGATGCATAAGGATGATAACGAATTGTTTCCTTACTTCCAGCATCACCCCAAAATCAAAATCCTCTCATGGAATATCACATTCCTCAACTATAGAGCCAATCAACAACTCCTAAAATAAATCTGGAAATCTAAAAAATTTATGGTCATGATGATCCAAGAGACTAAATCCTCTAGTGAGGTCATTTCAAATATAATAAGCATTCTCAACTCTTTTCAAATACATAGTGACATAATTTCACCTAATAAATCTTGCCACTACCAATCGTACCTTTACCCGCAACAACAGAAGAGGAGGGGCTTAGCAATTGGCATCCAAATTGGATCGCTTCCTAGTCTTTGAATCTATCATTGTGTTGAGAGACACTCTCTAGCCTAGTACGGAAGAGAGTTGTAATGGCATGTCCTATTGTAACATACCCCCTTATCTTGCCAAAGGTGGTTACTATGTTACCCTAACAGTGTACAATCCAAACATGAGGCATACCTCAAAACTCTATTGTTTAAAGGATATTGAAAATCAATATGAGGTTGAGTTAATTTTACTTTTATGTGGATTATACTCAAATTAACTCTACGTCCAGTCACAACATGTTACTCGAGAAATTACATAGTTATTTTCCCTTGGATAGTGGGTGGATAGTCGGTTCTTTAAATAAGAACTAAAATTCCATACCTAGATTATATAAAAATCTAGAACAACTAAATTTAAAGGCTTACTCACATATGCTCGTCCAAATTGATACAATAGCAAAATACACTTAAAAAAACACCCATCAAATTTGAGATTATGTTTCCTTCTCTGTAGGTTTGTTCAAATCTATGCTCAGATTACCTATAAGGAGGTTACCCGCATCACTTTGAACTTTTGTAGATCAAACCTTGAGAAGGAGATATTGAATATATCCCTCCAAAGCATCCACCTCAACTGATAGGCGAGAGAAATTAAATTGAAGGGCCTAGAGCTCGTTGTAAACCAGGGCCAAGAAAGTTCCTTATTGGCACAAACCCATACAAAGTGTAGAGTACACTGTTTCCATTTATTTCATCAACTATTTTAGATGTAATGCCTCAGATTACTAATGATATTGAACAATTGTACCTCTATGTTGATGATGACACTGAAAATTTCCTTGACTTTGTGCAAATTCCAAAAATGCAGGTGGGTTCATGTATTTCCCCACATTAGCTTTTGCAGGATTCCTTAAAAGATTATAGCCATCTATATTAAAGGTATGTTAATTTTAGTTAATCATGGTATGTTCTATTCTTAGAGCAATTTACTTCAATATTTCTTCTTATTAGCCCGATTCAATTTCAGATTAGAAATCACATAATCATTGAAAGTAAATGCTGATAGAACATAAAATAAATTGACAGAAGACAAGCCAATACAAGAGACAAGAATTTGTAATTCTTCTTATTCAAGAGAAAGAGAGAAAATTGTATTTTACAGCAGTCAACAGGATGCCCTAGCCAACAAAGACTTTGTTGCTCAAACCAGCCCCTCAACCTCCAATCAGGTTCAGTCAAACACTTACAAATTCAGCCTTCCTTCAGACACACACCCCAAAATCAGCTAACAAAATAGTCAACGTGCAAGTCAAAATTATGTGGTAAAACTATTCAACACTGCAATTAATGTCGCAGTCAAAGGTCAACGTTTGACCTTGATTTCTGTGCCTTCAAATGCGCCCTTCCAAGATCAGATTTTCTGAGCTAAAAACACAGTCACAAGATGTGGGTTGACCCAAAGTCAACGCCGGTAAACTCTATCCAGATTTTCCCTAAACCAGTCCAAAATCTTCAACTTCCTGTTTTCACACGAGTGGAGGAGAGAGAAGCCTCTAAAGTTGTACGAACCAATCAGATGAGAGAGAGATGTATGATATGAGTGAATGATGAAATAAGCATCATGTCTCTCCTTTTTATATCCATGACTGTGGGTGTGTGACACATATTTTGGGGCTTGTGAGCCTGCATTACAATTCTGACCGACCTTGACAATTTTCACGTGTGGAAAATAAATTCAAAATACAAGTTCTGCTCATCCAAACTAGATGATGTTTAGATCAATCTTGCACCTCTCTAAAAGAGGAATCCAACAAAAATATCATCTCCCTCATTTGATTAGTGCAACATGGATTTTGGCCCTAGTTTCCAAATTTAACATTCCCTCTCAACTAGGGAGAAACCTGTGCAAACCTGTCATCCCATACCAACATGTACTATCATCATCATCATGTAATATTGTGCCATCCTGATGTCTCTGCTTTGCTGGCTCTGCTCTGCTATAGAATAATCATAAGAAAATATCATCGAGAGTGAGTCACAAAGACTTTTCCACTCTCCACTGACCCAAAGTCAGTTTAGAGGTAAAAACCTCATCCAAACAAACTAACCTGAAGCCAGTTTAGAGGTAAGAACCTCGTCAGACTTGATCCCAGATCAAGTTTTTGGACACATCCCATCCTAGACATAGAGAGTACAGCAATACCTGATGCATCCATCGGTAATGCTATTGGTCTCTATCCTTATTTCCCAACTCATTGGCCAAATGAGAGGTACTTCCCATGAGTCTAGGACTACATGGGCAGGATGCATGCGGAGCATAGATTAAAGAGAGGGTGAACCTGAGGGTAGCATCTTCATTGAAGGTGACATCATGGGATATCTCCACCTCTCTTTGACTAGGTACATAGATTCTATATGCCTTCGAGGTTTCACTATAGCCCACAAACATTCCCTTCTTCCCATAATCATCCAACTTGCTTCTATTTTATTTCGACACATGAAAATAAACAGGACTTCCAAAAACTCTAAAATGAGAGACATTGGGCTTCTTACCAGAGAAGACTTCTTCAGGAGTTTTGGAGTCCAATTCAAAATGTGGGAATCTATTTTGAACATACACAGCGGTGTTGGTAGCTTCTCCCCATAGGAACTTTGAAAGACCTTGGATATAAAGCATGGCATGGGAAAATTCCAAAATGGTTCTATTCTTCCTTTCAGCAACACCATTTTGTTCAGAAGTATACACAGTAGTGGTCTCCCTCTTAATTCCAGCTTCCCTGCAATAGTCATTAAATTCATTCGATTCATACTCAGTTCCATTATCGGTCCTCAAAATTTTGATCTTCTTCCTTGTTGGATTTTCAACCAAGGCCTTGAAGGTACGAAACCACTTGAATGCTTCGTCCTTCTTTTTCAAAAAATATATCCAAGTCTTGTGGGAGAATTCATCTATAAAAGTGATATAATATAAGCATCCTCTTAAGGATGTTATGGGTAGCATACCAGATATATCAGAATGTATCGATTGCAAAATATCATATTTCTTTGAGACACTTGAGGGGAATGGTCCCCTTGTATGATTTCCTTTGACACAACCCTAACATACACCTTCATGATCATCTTTGAAATCGGGCAGTCCTGTCACCACCTTCCTTACTTCGGGGAGGGCATTGTAATGAAAGTGTGAAAACCTCCGGTGCCATAGCTAGGATTGAAGAGTTTTGTCAGATGTCATAGCCCCCAGTAGAATTCCTCCAACCTGGTCAACCCTGAAACCAAGAGTGAACGCTTCTTTGAAGTTCCTCTTCCAAATGTGTACCTTTCCATCAATGACTGCCACCTTTAATCCTTTGTCTTCCATTGCCAAGATGGACACTAGATTCTTCTTCAAGTTAGGTACGTACAACACAACTTGCAAATGGAGGACTTGACCTTGATTTAGATGAAGAGTCATAGTCCCTGTCCCTTTCATGGGATAGGTGGCATTTTCTCCAAGGATAATTTCCAAATTGATGGTATAGAGTACCTGTAATTGAAAACCTTTCACGACAAGATGACATCAGTCTGAAAAAACCCCTAATATAACATGTTTTATGAAATCACTTGTTAGGGCTGGAACTGGTGACTAAATTAGGGATTTCACAGTTCCAGAGGTCAAGGTCTAGGATTGAGGCTTGAGACTATGCAATGTGCAGTTCAAGATGGCCAATTTCAAAGGATTGTGCAATTAAGGGGCTTAAGAGCTCAAGGTCGGGGCTTGAGGCTTGAGGTTTCTCAATGCGAAGTTCTCGAAGGACATACTCAAGGAACTCCGTAGTTGAGGGATTCAGGAGGTAAAGCTTGAGGCTTGAGGCTTGAGGTTGCCCAATGCATAGTTTTGAGAGGCCTACCTAAGTGATTGTGCAGTTGAGGAGCTCAAGAGCTCAAGGTTGAGGCTTGAGGCCTGAAGTTGCCCAATGTGCAATTTTGGAAGGAGAACAAGATGGGAGATTTCATAGTTGAGGGGTTCAAGGGCTTAGGATTGAGGCTTGAAGTTTCCCAACGTGCAATTCTGGAGGGAGAAAAATCTAATGGATTACACAATTTCACAGCTCAAGGTGTCAGGCTGGAAGCTTGAGGCTTGGCACTGCGCAATGTGCATTTAAGGCTGACTGGGAGGCAGAAATTACATAGTTCTAGAGCTCAAGGGTCAAATTTGGGCACTATGACTACGCAGTGCACAATTTCAAGAGGTAAGGTCAGGGCTTGAGGGCTGAGACTGCGCAGTGCGTAGTTTAGGAAGGTTGGGTGAGGTCAAGTTGATCAGGAGTGAAATTTTTTGGATGAGACTAAGTGTGGAATCAGTGAGACCAAAGTGAACAAGGAAAAAACTTGGGCATGATCACACACTTAGAAAAATTGAAGACACAACATTAATCACTTAGAATACATGAACAAAATTCTTCCCCCAATGTAACGACATTGCAGTGAATTTCCCCCAGTGCGACACTAAAGATACACTTTGCGACGACAGTGATGACACTTTTGCGATAGTGCATAAAAATTTGGGAATGAGTGTAAACCATGTCTACATGATTAGGGGAATTCATCAACACCAAAGTTACCCTTTGAAACAAGCCAAAACTCCACTTTACACGATAAGGGACACTTCCCATTCCAAAAGATGACATTTTCTATATAAAGAGAAAAGTGCGAACGACACTTGCGATATGCGAACGATGATGAAAGAAACACATGCCAGAGCGAATATAACATGAAAATGAAACCAATTAAAGTGAAAGAAAGAAAAATTGACTGTTAAAAACATGAAAGTGACACATGTGAAACCGAAAGTGTGCAAAAGCAACAGTTTGAAAAACTCACCGACATAGAAGTACAAACGCAACCTAACGCGATAAATTTTCAATGACGATGCGCACTGACTGCGGATATGAATTGAAACTTACACATGCACTGCTGAATAGAAATGACCGAGAGGGTAGCAGACGCTGAAATATTTTAACCCACATTAATATGCTTATCATTGTAAGATGCTTGATCTCAAATCTCGAAGCATCCTTTAATTCTACATGCTTGTCTTGTAAGTTGCATATTTTTCTATTTTATCGTGTAGTGTGAACTTAAACATAAGAAAAATTTCATCACATAACTCATACATGCATTCATGAAGAGCAACAACAAAGGATTTGGTGACAAAGTTCACCTCTCCTCGGCTACATCTCTAGGTCTGCGAACATCGCTAGATTGCTCCATATATTCAGTGAAAAGGAGTACATAAAAGTTTGCTGATAAAATAAGTGGTTATGGACTTGGATTTTCGACCTGTTACTCGCTCCACCAGGAATTTTTGGGAGATTTACTTAGCATTCTAAATGGTCATGTTGACTCCTAACACCAAATAGGAATATGTTCTTCTTCTTAACGTATGATTTCTTTTCCTCTTCCTTGCTTTCTCGGGCTCTTTTCTAAATCATAGCTCCTTGTTCACAAGAGTGTTTCTCCCTAAAAACCCCAACAACGTTCTCAACATCAATTCAACCTTCTCATATCATCAGAGCAAGGGTCTCCTTCACTTGAAGCAAACGAGGTCCTCAAACCTTTAAACCACAAAGAATAGTGGCTTTGATGATCTTTTCCAAGAGGTGCATCTTGGGCATGATATCGTGGAAGTGACTTTGAAAGAATAAGTTCTTGATTTATCGTTAGTGCCTAAGATAAGTGGAGTTTGATGTGTTGCAAATCTTACCTATGGGTAGGGATTCTACATATTTTCAGACATTATTATCTATTTAATAATACTTGTCACATTCCTTAAGGAAAGTTTGCACATTTGGAGGCATGACTCATCATCTCGTGTGCTTTGGCATGATTTATGAACAAATGAGGAGGTTTATAGGAGGATGCCCTTCATGAAATGATGGCACATGACGTATACCAAGATGTTGCAAAGGAAACATCGTAAGTTATAGCATATGGAGATCTAAACATAGCTCAAATTGAGTGTAATAAAAAATATTGTTTTATTTTTTCTTTGTTGTGTGTATTCCTCTAATTGTTGGAAATCACGAATACACAGGAGATGGGGACTTTAAAGAGTTGTTTTAGTATATATATGACAAAATTAATGTCAAAGAAGGTGACAATGACATTAATTATATTCTCCATAGTGGTTTGTTCTACAAGCTAGATAATCTTTGTGTTCCTAAAGGTGAAATGTTGCAACTTATCATATCTAGTCATTTGATAAGAGTGAATATTTGGTAAACCATTCAATTTGAAGAAGATGATAAGGAAGGAAGATCAAGAGGGAAAATTTATGCGTCCATCAATGAAAGGAATTGAGCTTGAGCAATGGTTGGCTAAACCTACTAGCAATATCTTCTAATAATGTTAGTGCTTAAGCTTGAGTCATAAGAGATGTAGCCTATGGTTGTAGAAGTTTGAGGATGTTGAACCACCAAGGAACTCCAGGGGAAACCACTTTTTTGACACATAAGCTAGTGTCATAAATAGCTACACTGTTGGATGATCGAACATGTAACGAATCAGACTATGTGATAGGTGGTTAAGCTAGCGGCTAATAGGGTCGATCACATAATAAACAAGTGACTACACTAATAAACCTAGCACTTGACAGGGAAAATGATAGGACTGGTGACATGACATATGATGTTAGTGTGATGTATCTTGACACGAGACTAAAAAATGCTTGAGAAATAGTCTCAAACTACTTTTTCATGCAATAATAGCCTACTGCATATCCAAAAGTTGCAAATTAAAGGATAAGAGGTCCAAGAGACGAGTAAGCTGTAACATTTATAGTTAAAAATACATAAAATTGTTTGAGTGGAAGTTAAAATTATTGTGCAAAAAGGTTCTCGGCATATAAAATTAAATTGAAAAGTCCAATCATTAATAGCCATCTTTTGGGTGTTTATCCTGTTGTTTTCCCTTTTTTTCAAAAGGGTAATGGAAAAATTAAACTTTGATGTTGTCAAAACTTTCCATCAAAACTATGACAATGAAATTTTAAGGAGTGTCATTTCTTAATACAAATATAATTTTTATAAAGAAATATTACTACTTTTTATTTTATCTTAAACATAAATATATTTTAAATGATTGAAAAATTATTTCAAAGCATTCAGACATAATTAGTTTTTTTAATATAGAGTATTAAGAAAATAATTAATGAATTTTAAAAACCAGGTATTGAAATATATAAATAATGCATTTTTTTTAGATAGAGAATAAAAAATAAAGGTAAATAATGAAAATATAGTTTTTTTAATACGGAGTATTATGAAAATAATTAATAAATTTTGAAAACTACCTATTTAAAATGGAGTATTAAAAAAATAATTAATAAATTTTAAAAACCAGTTATTAAAATATATAAATAATGAAATAATATATATTTTTTAAATAAAAAATAAAAAAAGTGGTAAATCATGAAAAAACAAGTGAACGAATAAAAAAGAGCGGTAAATCATGAAAAAACAAGTGAACGATGATTAAAGAGAATGACGGAGGCAAAGAGACTGTGATGATTAAAGAGAGTGACGGGGCAGAGAGATGATATTTCCTCCAACACCTCATTTTAAACTTAAATTCATCAATCACTTGGCACTTTATCTATATGCAAATTTTCCTTGCCTTACAAGCTCGTCAGACAAAGATTTGCCTTACAACATCATTTTAAGGGGTAAATTCATCAAGTACCTGGTATGGTATTTGTATTTTGTATGCAAATTTTTCTTTCCAGCATTCTTGTTTTACAAGCTACTCATCCCATCCCATCAAAGCTAGAGCCCTAATTTTATTAGTCTGAATTATAATCAGAGGCACTCGAATACAATGCATTGTAAACCAACAAGGTCTCCTAGGGTTCAAAATTGTAATTTGAAAAGTTTCAGAATAAATCATTTGCGTCCAGTGCTTTTGATCATTCTCTCCCTTCTACCAATCTACTATGATACAAAATATGCTTTGAAAATTTTCAGAATAAATAATTTGCATCCAGTGCTTTTGATCATTCTCTCCCATCTTCCAATCTACTATGATACAAAATATGCTTTCCAAGGACTTTAATACATCCATCCAATTCCAAGCAACAACAAAATGTATCCTAAGAAAATAAAGATGATGGAAAGTGCACTTTTGAGCATGTATTTTCAATCACACACATCAATATTTTCGACTGCCAGTGAATACAGCTTCAAAGTTTTCGTTGTCCTCCAACTGCTTAAAACATGCCCACTTGCCTTGCAACCACCATCCTGATTTTGTCTTTCATGAATTTCATGAATTACAAGCTAATCACTTGCAGTAAGTGCTAATTTCATGAATAATATTATCAGTAAATGCAATATTTTCTACAGTAGTACATATGGCATTGTTACTTTAGAAGCTTAGATCTTTGCAACAATAGGTTCGTTAAAAAACTTCAATCCAATATGTCTTCAATAATTTATATCCTTGGCCTGTTATAATAGTGATAGGACAGTACTAGATCTGAAAATGATTTGAACTTTTCAAGGGAAATTTACTCTCTAAACGTAATGAGGAACTCGTCCTCTTTAGACAGTGATAAAAACTTTTTTCTTCAATTCCTTAACATGTTGATTCAATGTTCATTTTTCTCAACAAGAGACCTCACGGATCTACTTCAAGGTCAAACTTCTACAATACTGATGTACCTTCAAAATTCCTATAAAGACGAAAAACTCCATTGAGATATCCTTTGGAATTTTTCCTTAGGCTTGTAAGCTCAAGAGGATCTTTGAAAATGGCTTGGCTTTAAGTCAGCCTAACCATAATCGAATTTATGTTCAGATTTCCTTAGACATTGGGTCCTTGGGATGAGTCTCCTTACAGGTTAGCCTCAACCAATCTAAAATGGGCCTTAGGAATGCACTAGGTCTGAGCCTTAGGAGGCTTCTACAGAAGGACTAAAGACAATGACCTCAGAAAGAACTTGACATAATTCAGACTTCCTCCATCAGCAGGCCCTTCAAGTTCTTATTATAGATCTCAACTTTGTTGTGAAGTTTCCTTTAGTCCAGTGAATAATGAAGATCAAACTTAAACTTTGATGCTCTGAAGAATCCAAGACTTGCCCTGAATTACTCATCAATGGGCTTTCAATTAGTGCAAAATTGTCTGAAATTTGTGCTTGTGGAGAAATCCAAAATAATTCCATAGAAGTATGCCAAGAATGAGGGGTTGAATAATCTTAAGAAAAAAGTTTATACATCTACATAATCATCCTAAAGCCTTAGGAATAGACTCAAATTTGTCTTAGAATGAGGCCTTGGATTGGCCTCATAAGCCCAACAAATAACCTCATGATCACAACGAGTGGATGCCACAATTAGCTACAATGATTTGTGTTAAGAGGGTCGAATTCGGGCCTCAGGATGTCTGCATTAGAGGGTGGAAAAACTCTACAAGGAATAGGATGAAATAGTGCACATAAAACGCTCGGTCAAATCACCCTCTCCGTTGAAAATGGCAACAAGAAACAAAGTGAAGGAGGCCTCCTGAAACATCTTTCCTGATCCTAGTTGGAAAGTGATCACCTAAACTAGGTGGGGACCACACATGTGATTTTTTGTCGAAAAGTCTATTTTTAGACATATGGATCATGGACCGGGAGCTGCAGTATGCTATTCTTGGAGGATTGGTCAAGTTGGTAAAAATAGATGGACATCTATTTTTAGACATTCAGGTGGTTTCTATTTTTAGACTGCCGGGCTAAAAATAGAACAGTCAAATATTATTTACCCTTAATAATATTTGGACTATAAACTTCAGTTTATCCTCTTGCGGCACTTCAGTTTGACCCTCGGATGTGGGTCATGCAGCTGACATAAGGAAATTCGAATTTCCTATGGGTTAGTTGAGCTATTGCATGGTTGACTTCAGTTAGACTCATGTGGCAGAGTTTTGGTGGAGTTGATTAAGGAGTTAATGGAGATTGTGTTCTGGTTAACTAGTTGAACTAGTTGTGATCAGTTTAACTGGCGATTACACTAGAGATGAGTTGGGTGAATTAAATATTATTTAATTCACTGATTATTAACTCATTATTAAACTAAAGAACACATCAGTTAACTCAGTGCATGGACAGTTCAGTGAAAGACCAGTGGAAGAGGTAGATGAAAGGGTGAGACTGACAGCAGTTGTACATTAGTTGTGCATGAGATTTGCACAATCAGTGGGATGATGATTCCAATGATGATTGCGATGTACCAACTAAGTGAATTCGAATTCCATTCAGATATATTCACTTCTTGGATTGCGCAGTAGAGGAAGGCAGAGCAGCGGGAAGATTTGAACCTGTGACTAGTTTCAGATCTAGCTAGTTTTGTGTTCAGCATATGAGATAGTACTGAGTACTTGTGAGGAGTATTTTATTATGTATTGCTGAATGTTTCTCATCCATTATATGATACATATAGCTGGGAGTTTTCAGCTATAAGCTTTCCCCATACATGCTGCGTTCTATGTGTGTGAATTGATGTTCTGTCGCTTTGTTTTTTTATTCCGCATGTGACGATTAATGGTAGAAGCGATTATGTGTTATGCATGCAATTCGAATTGATGTATGATCAGGTTAATCGCAGTGAATAAACTTCATTATTCAGCAAATTTCTACATGGTATCGGAGCGAAATTAATCGTCGAGATCTATTACGGTGATTGTTTATTATTTCCTCGGACAGAGCCTGCATGTGGGCCAGGTAGCCTCCGGAATATTCATCCTTCTTTGTAAGGTGAAAGATCTGGTGAATGCCCATGCAGTCAATCTCTGGTTTGGAAATAATTAGCTCTCAAGTGTAGATCGGAAGTGACTGAGTTATCAGCTAGTGGTGAAATTCGAGTTTGCAGATTTGTGTTCTTGGTGCCGCGGTGAAAATGTCTTTCATCGGTTTGCGACTAGAATATGCCTTGGAAGGCAGTTCGAATTATGTTGCATGGAAGGACCGCATGGAGGCTGTATTAGATGATCATGGGCTATTGGAATTCGTGGAGAAAGAGATTCCAAAGCCTACTTCTAATGATGCTGCTGTTGTGGAAGCATGGAAAAAGAAACAAGAAAAATGTCGAAGGATCCTGTTGGAGGGTGTAAAGGATCACATTGTATCCAGTTTACATGGGAAGGCCTCTCCATATTTGATGTGGAAAGCCTTGACGGATCTGTACCAAAGCAAGAGCGATCAGAGGAAGCTGGCGCTCAAAGATAGACTCAGGAACATCAAGTGTGAGAAGAGGGAAAGTATGCCGAAGTACCTCACGAGGTTCACCCAATGTCGGGATGAGCTGGGAAGTGTTGGTGTGACGGTGGAGGATGAGGATCTGGTGAGTTTGGCTCTTCTTGGTTTGCCGAAGAGTTGGCATGCATATCAAGATAGTGTCAATGGTCGGGAAAAGTTGCCGGGATAGGAAAGACTGTGGTCTGATCTCGTGCAAGAGGAGATCCGGTGAAATACCATAGATGGTTCTTCGTCAAAGGGAGCTGATGAAGAAGACTGCACTTTGGCTGCTAAAGCAAGGAAGGGGAAGGGCAAGGAGAAGGCTTCTCAATCCGGTGCGGATGGTAAAGAGCGTGACATGTCCAAAGTGAAGTGTTTTCACTGTCACGATCATGGACATTACGCCACGAATTGCCCCAAGAAGAAGAAGAACAAGCAGGCTGCTGGATCTGCAGCTGGTGAGGCTCTTGCCTCACAATTTGAGCTGGACTTCTCATTGATCACATGCATGTTGTCTAGTGCATTGGGATCGGGGTGGTATATTGATAGTGGCGCTTCCTTTCACATGACGGGAGATGTGAATATTTTCAGTGACTTGGTGGAGAAAGGTCTCCAGATGCATGTTGAGTTGGGTGACGGTGGACGATACAATGCGACCGGCATTGGTACCATAACCTTTCAGAGGGAGTCAGGTAAACTCATTCTTTTACAAGATGTATTGCATGTACCAGGTCTAACAAAGAATCTGATCTCAGTTGCAATGTTAGAGGATAAAGGGTATGAAGTTGTCTTTAGAGAAGGAAAAGTTTTCCTTCGGCACAAGGCAACGGGACAAGTCAAGAAGGTTGGGATTCGAGCAAAGAATCTCTACAGACTTGAAGTAGATGGGATGTCTACGGAGCTTCCTATTGTTGGGAAGCGGGAGAAAGACATGCAACTGAAGCTTGAAAGGGAGCAAGTGTTGCATGCAGGCGAGAAAGACATGCAATTGAAGCTTGAGAGGGAGCAAGTTTTGCATGCAGGTGAAAGTGAACCTCGGGGTGTGGAGTAGCCACAAGAGGATCATGGAGTGGAAGAAACCACTCATGCAGGGAAATTTCGCGCCAGACGGGCAGAGGGAGTGCATGCAGCTATACCACCAGGTGAGAGGTGGGGCGACATGCATGATTAATCCCAAGGGGAGATTTCTAGGCAGGATTCATGAGATGGTGTGGATCTGATGAGTTGAACCTGGCTACGAGGTGCCCACAGCGCAGCAGTAGCAAAATCAGTTGGAGTGATGCAAGCAGATCAAAGTGACAGTGTCGGATACTGGAGCGCGGATCAGAGTTGACAGCAAGTGCAAGAGTGCATGGGTGCAAAGAGTTCAACAGCGCAGTGGTTCCTGATGACATGTGCAAGTGGTACCAGCAGAAGTCGAAGACTTTGATGATAGATGCTAGATGCATCAAGACTGATTGAGTTGTTTGGAGCCTATTCAGTTTCAGAGGAGTTGCAGAGCAGATGCATGGAGTTGCATGGCGCTTGCAAAGGGTGCATGGCACATGCATGGAGTTGCATGGTGCATGCATGTGTTTGCATGGCGCATGCAAAGGGTGCATGGCGAATGCATGGAGTTGCATGTCGCATGCATGGAGTTGCATGGCGCTTGTGAAGGTTGCATGGCGAATGCATGGAGTTGCATGTCGCATGCAATGACAGTCCTTTCTTGTTGAGAGGGAGTGTTGAAAATGGCAACAAGAAACAGTGAAGGAGGCCTCCTGAAACATCTTTCCTGATCCTAGTTGGAAAGTGATCACCTAAACTAGGTGGGGACCACACATGTGATTTTGTCGAAAAGTCTATTTTTAGACTATGTCTATTTTTAGACATATGGAGCATGGTCTAGGAGTTGCAGTATGCTATTCTTGGATGATTGGTCGAGTTGGTAAAAATAGATGGACATCTATTTTTAGACATTTAGGTCGAAGTCTATTTTTAGACTGCCTAGCTAAAAATAGAACAGTCGAATATTATTTGCTCTTAATAATATTCGGACTAAAAACATTATCTTTGTCTCTTGCGGCACTTCAGTTTGACCCCCGGATGTGGGTCATGCAGCTGACATAAGGAAATTCGAATTTCCTATGGGTTAGTTGAGCTTTTGCATGATTGACTTCAGTTAGACTCATGTGGTGGAGTTTTGGTGGAGTTGATTTAGGAGTTGATGGAGGAGATGTTCCGGTTAACTAGTTTAACTAGTTATGATCAGTTTAACTTGTGATTATGCTAGAGATGAGTTGGGTGAATTAATTATTAATTAATTCACTGATATTAACTCATTATTAAACTAAAAGAACACATCAGTTAACTCAGTGCATGTTCAGTTCAGTGAAGACCAGTGGAGGAGACTAGGTGAAAGAGCAGGTGTGCTATTAGTTTGACATTAGTTGTGCATGAGATTTGCACAATCAGTGGGATGATGATGCCAATGATGATTGCGCTGTACCAACTAAGTGAATTCGAATTCCATTCAGCTATATTCACTTTTTTGGATTGCGCAGTAGAGGCAGGCAGAGCAGCAGAAGGATTTGAACCTGTGACTAGTTTCAGATCTAGCTAGTTTTGTGTTCAGCATATGAGATAGTACTGAGTATTTGTGAGGAGTATTGTATTATGTATTGCTGAATGTTTCTCATCCATTATATGATACATATAGCTGGGGGTTTTCAGCTATAAGCTTTCCCCATACATGCTGTGTTCTATGTGTGTGATTTGATGTTCTATCGCTTTGTTTTTATTCCGCATGTGACGATTAATTTGTAGAAGCAATTATGTGTTGTACAAGCAATTCGAATTGATGTATGATCAGGTTAATTGCAGCGAATAAACTTCATTATTCAGAAAATTTCTACATGGTATCAGAGCTAAATTAATCGTCGAGATCTATTACGGTGATTGTTTATTATTTCCTCGGACAGAGCCTGCATGCGAGCCAGGTAGCCTCCGGAATATTCATCCTTCTTTGTAAGGTGAAAGATCTGGTGAATGCCCATGCAGTCAATCTCTGGTTTGAAAATAATTAGCTCTCAAGTGTAGATCGGAAGCGACTGAGTTATCAGCTGGTGGTGAAATTCGAGTTTGCAGATTTGTGTTCTTGGTGCCGCGGTGAAAATGTCTTTCATCGGTTTGCGACTAGAATATGCCTTGGAAGGCAGTTCGAATTATGTTGCATGGAAGGACCGCATGGAGGCTGTATTAGATGATCATGGGCTGTTGGAATTCATGGAGAAAGAGATTCCAAAGCCTACTTCTAATGATGCTGATGTTGTGGAAGCATGGCGAAAGAAACAAGCAAAATGTCGAAGGATCCTGTTGGAGGGTGTAAAGGATCACATTGTATCCAGTTTGCATGGGAAGGCCTCTCCATATTTGATGTGGAAAGCCTTGACGGATCTGTACCAAAGCAAGAGCGATCAGAGGAAGCTGGCGCTCAAAGATAGACTTAGGAACATCAAGTGTGAGAAGGGGGAAAGTATGCCGAAGTACCTCACGAGGTTCACCCAATGTCGGGATGAGCTGGGAAGTGTTGGTGTGCCGGTGGAGGATGAGGATCTGGTGAGTTTGGCTCTTCTTGGTTTGCCGAAGAGTTGGCATGCATATCAAGATAGTGTCAATGGTCGGGAAAAGTTGCCGGGATGGGAAAGACTGTGGTCTGATCTCGTGCAAGAGGAGATCCGGTGAAATACCAGAGATGGTTCTTCATCAAAGGGAGCTGATGAAGAAGACTGTGCTTTGGATGCCAAAGCAAGGAAGGGGAAGGGCAAGGAGAAGGCTTCTCAATCCGGTGCGGATGGTAAAGAGCGTGACATGTCCAAAGTGAAGTGTTTTCACTGTCATGATCATGGACATTACGCCACGAATTGCCCAAAGAAGAAGAAGAACAAGCAGGCTGCTGGAGCTGCAGCTGGTGAGGCTCTTGCCTCGCAATTTGAGCTGGACTTCTCATTGATCGCATGCATGTTGTCTAGTGCATTGGGATCGGGGTGGTATTTTGATAGTGGTGCTTCCTTTCACATGACGGGAGATGCAAATCTTTTCAGTGACTTGGTGGAGAAAGGTCTCGAGATGCATGTTGAGTTGGGCGACGGTGGACAATACAATGCGACCGGCATTGGTACCATAACCTTTCAGAGGGAGTCAAGTAAACTCATTCTTTTACAAGATGTATTGCATGTACCAGGTCTAACAAAGAATTTGATCTCAGTTGCAATGTTAGAGGATAAAGGGTATGAAGTTGTCTTCAGAGAAGGGAAAGTTTTCCTTCGGCACAAGGCAACGGGACAAGTCAAGAAGGTTGGGATTCGAGCAAAGAATCTCTACAGACTTGAAGTAGATGGGATGTCTATGGAGCTTCCTATTGTTGGGAAGCGGAAGGAAGACATGCAACTGAAGCTTGAGAGGGAGCAAGTGTTGCATGCAGGCGAGAAAGACATGCAATTGAAGCTTGAGAGGGAGTGGGTTTTGCATGCAGGTGAAAGTGAACCTCGGGATGTGGAGCAGCCACAAGAGGATCATGGAGTGGGAGAAACCACTAATGCAGAGAAATTTCGTGCCAGATGGGCAGAGGGAGTGCATGCAGCTATACCACCAAGTGAGAGGTGGGGCGACATGCATGATTGATCCCAAGAGGAGATTTCTGGGCAGAATTCATGAGATGGTGTGGATCTCATGAGTTGAACTTGGCTACGAGGTGCCCACAGCGCAGCAGTAGCAAAATCAGTTGGAGTGATGCAAGCAGATCAAAGTGACAGTGTCGGATACTGGAGCGCGGATCAGAGTTGATAGCAAGTGCAAAAGTGCATGGGTGCAAAGAGTTCAACAGCGCAGTGGTTCCTGATGACATGTGCAGTTGGCCAAGAAGAAGTCGAAGACTTTGATGATAGATGCTAGATGCATCAAGACTGATTGAGTTGTTTGGAGCCTATTCAGTTTCAGAGGAGTTGCAAAGCAGATGCATGGAGTTGCATGGCGCTTGCAAAGGGTGCATGGCACATGCATGGAGTTGCATGGTGCATGCATGAGTTTGCATGGCGCATGCATGAGTTTGCATGGTGCATGCAAAGGGTGCATGGCAAATGCATGGAGTTGCATGTCGCATGCATGGAGTTGCATGGCGCTTGTGAAGGTTGCAGGGCGAATGCATGGAGTTGCATGTCGCATGCAAAGACAGTCCTTTCTTGTTGAGAGGGAGTGTTGAAAATGGCAACAAGAAACAGTGAAGGAGGTCTCCTGAAACATCTTTCCTGATCCTAGTTGGAAAGTGATCACCTAAACTAGGTGGGGGACCACACATGTGATTTTTGTCGAAAAGTCTATTTTTAGACTATGTCTATTTTTAGACATATGGATCATGTACCGGGAGCTGCAGTATGCTATTCTTGGAGGATTGGTCATGTTGGTAAAAATAGATGGACATCTATTTTTAGACATTCAGGTGGTTTCTATTTTTAGACTGCCGGGCTAAAAATAGAACAGTCAAATATAATTTACCCTTAATAATATTTGGACTATAAACTTCAGTTTATCCTCTTAGAGCACTTCAGTTTGACCCCCGGAGGTGGGGCATGCAGCTGACATAAGGAAATTCGAATTTCCCATGGGTTAGTTGAGCTATTGCATGTTAGACTTCAGTTAGACTCATGTGGCGGAGTTTTGGTGGAGTTGATTTAGGAGTTGATGGAGGAGGTGTTTCGGTTAACTAGTTTAACTAGTTATGATCAGTTTAACTTGTGATTATGCTAGAGATGAGTTGGGTGAATTAATTATTAATTAATTCACTGATATTAACTCATTATTAAACTAAAATAACACATCAGTTAACTCAGTGCATGGACAGATCAGTGAAAGACCAGTGGAAGAGGTAGATGAAAGGGTGAGACTGACAACAGTTGTACATTAGTTGTGCATGAGATTTGCACAATTAGTGGGATGATGATGCCAATGATGATTGTGCTGTACCAAATAAGTGAATTCGAATTCCATTAAGCTATATTCACTTTTTGGATTGCGCAGTAGAGGCAGGCAGAGCAGCGGGAAGATTTGAACCTGTGACTAGTTTCAGATCTAGCTAGTTTTGTGTTCAGCATATGAGATAGTACTGAGTACTTGTGAGGAGTATTGTATTATGTATTGCTGAATGTTTCTCATCCATTATATGATACATATAGCTGGGGGTTTTCAGCTATAAGCTTTCCCCATACAAGCTGCGTTCTATGTGTGTGATTTGATGTTCTGTCGCTTTGTTTTTATTCCGCATGTGACGATTAATTTGTAGAAGCAATTATGTGTTGTAAAAGCAATTAAAATTGATATATGATCAGGTTAATTGCAGAGAATAAACTTCATTATTCAGCAAATTTCTACATCAAACCCTAGAAGAAGGAGAAAATCAAGCGAAGGTCTCAAGAAGTCATGGAAGCCTAATATAAGGCCACGCGTGTGAAATTATCCTTACTGCAGCCCTATAGATTTCTCAACATAATTCATTTCTTGTGTACCATGTAAATTACAAGAACCAATCCAGAATTACATTGTTTTCCTGTCTATGTTTGTAGGAATTACATACCCGTTACACAAACATTTTGTCATCGTCTTACAATCCTCGCCCCACATATTGAGGGTCTTCCTTGACGTTAAAAAATGTCAAACTCTACAAATACCTTCTTTGCATCCTTCTGCATAAGGACATGATTCTTCCTGTTGAACATTTCCTTAGAAAGAACTAAAAAACATATGTTTTGGCATTACAGTACCCGCCCACCCTCACGCCAATGGGGAAGATTTGCACTCAGAGGTCGCGCAGCCTGCGCTCTCGTCCCCGTGTTGAGTCCACGCGGGCATTTTTGGGAATGTTTTTTAACAAATTTGAGGCTAAGTTTCTTCAACCACCCTCAAGAATGACTCATTATGAAAGGTTAAACTCGATAAGCCACGGATATCTTCCTTTTAGGAAATGGTTGATAGAACATTCTTAGAGGACAGGGACTCCCCCCATGACACATAGGGATCCTAACCTCTCCTTTCTCCCTCTATATGAACCGGCCTTCTCCCTTTCTCCTTTTACAAAGCTAGAGCTGCGAACGATATAGCCAAGAAGTCGAACTTGGAAAATAGACATTATAGCGAGTAATCATTATAGAGAAGGCTCTAACCAAGGAGGATCCTCAGAGAGAGAGTCTCGCCCTGACCTCCCGACGAGATTTAGAGACGTGTTCCACCTGGAACCCCTGGGGCTGAGGAGATCACAACGTTGAAGCCTGGTTGTAATCTTCCTTCTTTAATTTAATATACTCGACTACGATATTGATTCCATCTCTGTGTTATGTTTATTTGACGCATTTTATTTAGTCTTCTTCGACTGAATAATAGTTAGGAATGCGAAATAGTATGTTGTGTATCATCTTTGTGTGTAGGTATCCGGGCATGAGAACGAGCGGATCGTGATCTGTCGAATCAGGAGCGGGAGGCAGCCATTCTTCCGGATGACACAATAGCGCAGGACCTACGGTAAGTGATCTACCAAGTCTTTTTCCATTCTTAACTAGGATTTGATGTCATAGCGTGTCTTGTTTGTGGCTAGACCCACTCTAGGGCTAGTGGGATCGCCTCTGTCCGCAGAGAAGATTACCTCACCAACAAATTGGTGACTCCACTAGGGATCAGTGCGAGTTTGTCTTTCGTCTATTGGATCTTCTTCTTGGTCTTTGCTTGCTTAGCTTGCCTTTCTAGATTGTTTTGCTGAGTCTTAGGCCCCTGTTCAGCCCCAGAGGATCAGCTTTGACCTCTGTTTTTCCAAATTTTCATCTTTACGAGGTTGGCTTTATTGGCGTGGTTTCCATCCTGATAGTCACGCCCACTGGCGTGAGTTGCCAGTTTATCACCTACACCATCCCCTATTTGGCACAGATTACAGCCAGACAATTGTGCCAATTCCTGTAGGTGCTAGGGTTTCCCTTTTTTTGGAGTTTTTGTCCATCCTAGTGTCTCTAGGTGTTTTCTTGACTTGATTTGAATACTTTGGATTTGTTTGTGACTGTGATTAGCCTTCTTCCTTCGGTTGTTTGTCCATTTCTTTCAGCATCATGGCTTTAGGGCTTTCTAGTGCTTTGTCATGCTAAGCCTTCTATTGGAGTTTGGGTCTCTTGTTTCGCGGTCACCTTCGTTATTTACTTGATTGCATTGAGCTCCCTGGATCCATTTTGAGTGGTTGTTGTTGGTGAAAGGAGTTTTGAGTGAGTCTTGTCTCTTTCATTTAGTTTTTCTTCCTATCACTCCAAGCATAGCTCACATTGCTTGTATGGGTTTGTTTTGACATCTTTCTTCGATTTGAGATATTGTGACATTGGTTTGAGTTCTTGTTTTATTTACTTTTGAGTTGCTTTGTTTCGACTCTTGCATTGGCATTCTCAAACTAGTGTGAAGATTCATTTTTCATGTTATTTAGCGCGATTTTTGCTCTATTACATTGAAAAAATCAAAAATATATTTTGTGCTCGCATTTTTTGTTTGCATCATAGGATTGGAAAATCTTTTTCATAACTAGCATTCGGCATTCTAGGAAATATTTTTCGTTCTCATTAGTTTGCATAAGGTTCTGTAGTAAATACTTATGTGTGTTCTCATTACTTTCTATCACTTGAAATTCCTAACCTTCTCATAGATAGCTCTTCACTGAACGAAATGGTATTTTATGGCATGTAGCTTGCATTCAGGAATTTGTGAGATCAACATTCGGTAGGACCTTGGAATTGAAACATAAATACAAGATCAACTTAAAATTTATTCAATTAACCTAAGGCAACATTGAAACTTAACGAAACATTTAGTGGTCTAAGTTAGAGACATGTTCCGGCGTCTTAAAACCTAGCAGCTGTCACTCTCCATCTAGCTTCAGACAGCGCTAGTACGAACTTGTGCTCCCCGTACCATCGAGTATATAAAGGGAGACCCCTATAGGTTGCAATATTTTTATCCATAGGAAGCTGAGTCTGCCGCTTTGTAACCATGATACACTAAACACAACATTTGGGGAGACTACCTGCACGTACGTCAAGTCCTTGGTTGATTTTTCTTTCATTTTATAACCAAGGTGTATATGGAAGTTCACGGGAACCTGGTACACCCTTCTACCTAGACTACATGAGCAGTCACTTTTGATCTTTACTGACTCCATAAATTTGAAAATATCATCGAGCACTTGTCCTTTCATGCTCGTTTCCAACCTGAAAGTGATAGAGTCACCTTTTTCCTGTTTCTCGACTCTTAAAATATGAAATGGTAGAATTTTGTTTCAATGTCTTAAAAATTAACTACCTACAAAATATTCCTGGTTAAAGTTATTTTCCTTAGGGTTTTGCTTTAAAAGTTGTTTCTGATGGCAACGTTTCCAGAGTTCACTAACCTAGGAATCCCTTCTGAAGGGAATCCTAGTCCTTTTCCTGCTTTTGGGAATGTTGGTGCTCCTTATATGGAAACGTTGTCCCTACCTGGTTTAACTGTTGGATTGCCTGTATGGTTATTTTCAACCTCAGTGGTCTCGAGTGTTCCGTCCACCATACAACCATCTCCTCCACCTGAACAACATCATGTTACTTCTAAGGTGGACCTCTACGCTTCTTCGCCTATTTCTTCATCCTCCTCTTCTACTTTTCCTGGTGAAATTATGGACTCTAGTAACCAAGTGGCTAAGAAGAATAAGAAGAAGACAAAGAAGAAGAAGTCAGATAAACAAGAGGCTAAAACTGAAACTACTGCACTTAAGAAACCTTCCATTGCAGAACCGTCTAAACTTCCACGGAAATTCAAATTACCTTGCATGCTCTGCAAAGGTAACCATCTTCTTCGAGACTACCTGGCATTCCCAAGGTACTTAACGCATGGTCTAACGGTCGTTCGCCGTTGCTATTGGCTTCTGGAAGTCATATTGCTAGCACATCTTTGACTAGCTCTTATAAAACTCATAAAAAACAGGGCAAGATTACCAATCCCTGTAAGTTGTGTGAAGGGCATCACCCCATTCACCTTTTTCCATACATGGATGAAGCCAAAAGAGTGTTGGACAACCCTAATATTTATGCACCTTGCCTTCCGGCTGGTTACCAGAAGCTTTCTTCGAGTCCTCTACCAATTGATTCAACGATCGGTCAAGAGTCATCCTTGCCCGATCCCGCTCCCCCAGAAATTCAAGTTCAGGAATCTGTTCTTGACCAACCATTGGCCAAGGAATCAGTCAATCTAACCCCATCTGTGGTTCGTCAAGTATTTTCCGTTTAGAGTGGATCTATTTCCCCCCATGTTCTTCTTATTTCTTCAGATTCTTCGAACTTGGAGAAAGATTCTTCCGTCCCTGTAGTTCAAGAAACTACTACTACTACTCCCATGATGGAGGTCCAGGAGAGTGCTCCTCTTACTCCAGTAACACTGGGGGACAACCATCTCAGTTCGATGGTATCCCCCCTAAGTAGTTTGGTCACTTCCTTTGATTGGAGTCGATTTTCCAGATACAGCCTTTCGTCATATGTGCCTTTTGAGATCACGGTACAAAACTTTGATGTGGTTGTACCCAGCACCATTATAGATGAAGGCACGTCTGTTAGTATTCTATCTTCAACTACTTGGCAAGCTTTTGGTTCTCCACTGCTTATGCCTGTTACCCAGAATCTGTTGGCTTTTAACGGAGGAACCAGTCAACCGTTAGGGGTCCTTCTGAAGTTGCCTGTTACTTTGGGAGGGAAAACCGTCCATATAGATGTGATGGTTGTTCCAAGCCCATTAGATTTCAATTTTCTCTTGGGGCGCGATTATACTTATGTCATGGGGGCAGTTTTCTCTTCCCTCTTTCGTGTGATCCATTTTCCACACCAAGGGACGGGATCGTGACCATCGATCGGCTTTCATTCTTTGGTCACGGCGTGACATACGGTCCACCATCGTCCCTTCGGGTCTTTATCCACCGATTGTATATTCCCCACCGCAAGTTAATTATGTGGCTACCTATCCCATGCCCGCAATCGGTGATAGTGCCATTGTGCATCATGTCTTTGAGGGGCATTGGATCCCGATTTTCAAGATATTGTTCTCCCACCGTAGAGGCGAACCTCTTGGAATATATGACTTCTTATTCATCATGATGAGTTGTTGTCGGATAATAGTTAGTTTTATTTTGTCAAGCTCCTTAAAAAATGAAACAAGGTGGTCTGAGCATAGTTAGTTTTCTTGTGTCAAGCTCCTTAAAAAATGAAACAAGGTGGTGCCGAGCATAGTTCATTTTCTTGTGTCAAGCTCCTTAAAAATGAAACAAGGTGGTCCAAGGATAGTTCGTCTTCTATTTCAACCTCATTAAAAAATGAATTAGCTCATGAGGATAGTTATTTTAATGTGTCAACCTCTTTAAAACAATGAAGCACTCTCTCTGTTCAATTCGATTCTTTGATACGATCTCGTAAAATCCCGATCCAGTCTTTCTCTTGATCTCGTAATTGAACCTTCACTCCCTCCATCTCGTTTACTCGGTGCATGGACTAAAGCTTGGGGGGCATGTACCTCGAATTGAGTCACCTATCTTCGGGGGAATGCTTATTTTTTCAAGCATAGTTTGTTTTAGTTTCAAGCTTGTGTAAAAATGAAACCAACTTCTAGCGAGTTTCACGATTTCAAGCTTGTGTAAAAATGAAACCATTCTTATTTTACCTCTTGTGATTGCCATTTTATCAACCCGTTTTGCCGGATGAGCCTTGGTTTTCTCATTCCATCGTCCCCATCTGTCTCCGACCAATCATACGCCTTCACTTGGTTGTTTTACCCATTCCTGATGAACCACTACAATGAGTGGTCTTGTTAGCTAGCCTCTTAAAATTTACTTGTTCTAAGCGCTTACACCATTCTTTGGAACCATTAGCTACCCTTTATACTCACTCGTTCCTCCGGGGAGGAGTCATCTTTCGACTCTTTTTTTACTCTCGAAAATTGAAAAGATTGTTGAGACTCTTGTCATTTTGAACTCATTAAATTAGTTTGTAAACGATATCTATCTAGTATACGTTTAACCCTTTTTCGATATGGGACGGATTATTTATGAAAAAGGAATACCCTAGCTTATCGCGACCAGGAGGTTCTCTCGAGACATAGTTTTCTACCTTTTCGGATCGTGAGAATATTTATGAAAAGGGATTCTTTGGAGTTTTCTTTTCTCGCCTTCTTTTCAAACTCTCTAAATATGAAAAGATTTCGAGTTCTTCCTTTGTCGGACTCGTTAAAAAGTCGATGACATCGGACTCGTCGTCATGACGTTACTCGAGTTCCTCCTTCACTAGGGCTCGTAAAATGTACTAGGGTTGGATTTTTTCCGAAGGAAAAAATTACATCGCAAGCACATGCTATCCCCTTCAAGCTTGTTTTCAAAAATAATTGGGGTACTGGCCTGAAATGGTGGGGGAAAATGGAAGCAATATTGTAGTCGTGTTGGCAATATGTCGCTCTTGAACATGGCACTTGTACTGCATTCGTGTCGGGTTGGGGACATCTCATCTCGTTATCCGTTTGCCTCCATGGGTTTGGGTAATCTCTTTTGACCGCTCATACTGCTCTTTTCCACATCACCATGACCTCGGATCCCTTGATGTCAAATACGCCAAATCCAGAGTGTCGTGCCGCCAGAGTATGTTCAAGAGAAGTTTGCCTCTACGAGTTTTCAACCTCCCTCCGATTCTATGTTGTTATTGATTCACAAAAAATCATATTCCTCTCGTCTCGTGTTGATGATGTGGGAGACATTATGGCCCACCTTCAATCAAGGTCACTTCCTATCGACTCCCGACTCATTATCCGTGAAGGTTTGGTCTAGAGAGTCCCTTCGGTACCTTGGAGCCTACATGCCTCAATGGTAGGTTCTTCGCACTCAACGTAAGGTCCACATCATTGGCCTTCGATCGATTGAATCTACGGTGTGTTCGATGTCGGATCACTATTCACATGCGCGTGGATTGTATCTTTTGTACCTTAAGAGCCATTGTCATTATTGTTGGTTTCTCTCGCGTACGTTAACAACTTTCATCATTGGCTGCGTAATCGGACGATGTTCTTGCATGTTCAACTTCAACTCACATATTCACATGCTTGAATTTGTACTATATTTGGGTCGAAGATGGAGCGCGAGGCCCTAGGTTTTGTCACGATGAAATCCATGTTGCGGGTTCTTTGTGGATTATTATGACTTATTGTATGACTCCTTTGATTGGATGGGTCGTGACCATACCTAAGTCTATTTATTGATCCCCTACTGTCTTTGGATGGTTGTGTCCATACCTCGGATCTCATTGTTTATATACTCTTATATGGATGGTTGTGCCCATGTAACATGTCATATATCGGTTGTATCGATTTGTATTCTTACTTGCGAGTTTTCAAAGCCAGCAGGTGTTTTGGTTGAACGTGTTCTCATAAAGCATTTCGCCCTCCCTCTCTCTTGGACCTCATTCTTTAGGGGGCATCTTTTTGTATGACATTTTTTTCACCGTCCCTACAATCCCTCACCCGCATATTGGAGGGTCTTTCCGTGACCTTTGAGCGGTGTCAAAATTTTCAAATACCTTCTTTTCATCATACGCATAGGAAATGATTCTTCTGTTGAACATTTCCTCATAAAGCACTCAAAAACCGTGGTTCGGCATTGGCGCGGTGCCAGTTCACCCCTCGCACCAATGGGGAATATTTTCACTAGAGGCCACGCCAGTCGGCGCTCTGTCCCTTTGTTGATCCCACGCTAACCTTTTTTGGGAATGTTTTTTAACAAATTGAGGCATAAGTTTCCTTTAACCACCTCGGGAATGACTCATTGCGAGTGGTTAAACTCGATAAGCCACAAATCTCTTCCTTTAGGAAATGGTTGATAGAACATTCTTAGAGGATAGGACTCCCCCATGATTATGGGGATCCTAACCTCTCCTTCTACCTACTATATAAACCGACCTCTCTCCCTTTACAAAAGCTAGAGCTAAACATATAGCCAAGAAGATGAACTTGGAGAAGAGACATTATGAGCCGAGTAATCGTTATAGAGAAGGTCGAACCAAGGAGGATCCCATAGAGAGAGCCCCATCTAAATTCCCCGACGAGCTTTATGAGACGTGCTCTCGCACGGAACCTGCTAGAGGAGATCGCAACGTCGAAGCTTTGGTTGTACTCTTCCTTCTTTAAATTAATATACTCGACTATGATATTGATTCCATCTTTGTGTTATATTTATTTAACCCATTTGATTTAGTCTTCTTCGACTAACTCGATAATTAGGAATGCGAAATAGTATGTTGTGTATTGTCTTCGTCTCTTGTTTATGTGTAGGTATCAGGGCGTGAGAACGAGCGGATCGTGATCCGTCGAATCGGGAGGCGGGAGGCAACCATTCTTCCAAAAGACACAACGACGCGGGACCTACTGATGTAAAGTGATCTACCAAGTCTTTGTCCATTCTTAACTATGATTTGATGTCATAGTGTGTCTTGTTTGTGGCTAGAACCAATTTAGGGCTAGTAGGATCGCCTCTGTTCGTAGAGGGGATTTACCTCACCAACAATACACGTAAACGTTCACATATGTGTTAATTTGTTGGTGCTCTATTTAAAATGTATTAGCTCAACACTGCACACTCTCTATACAAATGGTAGTGGGTTCCTAATACCTACATCCCCTTCTATGTTATGTTTGTGATCAAACAACTCATCCATGATCATCATTTACATGTGTTTTATCTCGAAAGCACTCCACACTCTTTGTACATAGGGTAGTGGGCACCTACAACCCCTTATATGTTATGTTTGACTTTACTAACCGATACACTCACAAACAACTCATACATGAGCACTGAATTACACCTATAGACATCCTTTGAGTGATTCGAATCAACATATCCCAAAATGTATGCTCCAAGGTATTCTTGAGGCCTATGCATTTTTCCAATCTTGTACAACCATTCACATCTGAAAAGGCACACACACACAAATATATATATATATATATATATATATATATATATATATATATATTCAATGGGAAGATACATCTTACAGATTTGGTAGAACCGATTGAGGGAGCTTGGTTTTAAATTCTAGAGATTCGCAGTATTTTTTATTGCTAGCGATTAAAGCAGTGCACTTGAAAGCATTGTTGGGGATTGTCCTTGACAGCTGAAGCAAATAAATAATTCCTTTCAATCCAAATCTGAACAGAGCATTCATGTTGTTTAATGAACAATATTTTAAGGAGCTTGAACTTGATGGTGATTAATTGTAGAGAGTGAAAATCCATGTTGCTAAAGTAGATGGACCATAGGCCCACTGTTTAAGGATAAGAAGTGGATACTGATGTTAAATTTCCTTTTTTAATGTGTTAATATCAAAAAATGAGGATGGTATGTTGGAGAACCAGAGGCACAGGAAAATGATACATACTGCCAGATATCTATGCATTGACTCCAACCACCTTCCAATTAAAGATTTGGTAATCAACACACTGGTAACAAGGGAATTGAAATTCAGTGAAAAGATCTTCATAGACTCAAATAACCTTAATAGAGAAACCTACCCACAACTAATACACAAATCAAAAGATAAATGGCTATTTATTATTTACTCCTAGATCATTTATATCCTTACCAATAAATTCATTACGATCTCTCCTTGAAGTGGCCCAAATATAAGGGAACATTCAAGGCATTCTTCTTCTTAGTGATGGTCAGTTAATTAATCTTGATTTAATTGAGGATTCTCTTCTCACCTTGGATATCACATGGAACTCTTTTAAAGGACACATGACATATGGAATTCTCTGTTAAAGTAGTTGGAGCTGTGGTGAGTGAGGAAAATGTATAAGCTCTTATCTTGGTTATGAAGATATCAACATGGCTTTTCATAAATTTAAAATCTATTAATCCTAATCATATGATAAAATATTTTGTGTCTCTTTTGGTACCAATGTATCCCCTAAGATGTAGCAATGGTTTTTGAACAAGTTTGAAAGCAAGCCTCTAAATTGTGAAGCCTACAACTTATCATTATCAGGTAGAATCACTACATGATTTCTATTCCTATTATTTTTTCCTTTCTTCTAGTTGTAGGAAGATGAAAATGATTACAGAAAATTCTTGTGTGGGAAGAATGGAGCGAAGGAGATCTTCCTCTAGTTTTATAGGCATCTGTACTTTTACTGAGGGAGGGAAAATTTCCTGGTTTGATTGATGTGTGAGCTTAGGGAGTAGTGTCGAAAATTCAATGGTTAGGGCAATGAGTGGTCACATTTGGTGAATTCTTGTTCAACATTTCATTTACAATGATACTCTTATAGGGGTTATTAAAGGTCCATTTGGAATCTATGATATAACCGTTGGTGGTGTTTCTCAAGGTCTTTGGATCTGCTATCCTTTAAAAAAATTGGCAGGCTTGGTATTTAGTGTCCAATCACCTACATTGGGACTTTGCAAGCCATAGAAATGAGTGGCATATAGCAGTGAGATCTATTTATACCCTCCAATTGGACATGGAGCTATATGGTTTAATATATTTTTCTTGTAGGTAAGAAACTAATCACAAAAGATATTGTATGTGGGGGAATTTGTTTGACAAGGCAATGATCACTTTGTTACCATGGAGAGTATTAATTAATCTCAATCGGTACAACCTGCTAACAAAGTTCCTTTTCAAAAAATTTGCAAGATCATTTGGAGTGTAGTTTGTTCAAGATTAATTTGAGCATTCAAAAATTTATTTTTTACACTTGGAAATGGTCTTATGGGAAGTCCTTTACATATTAGAAATATAAAGAACTTATTATATGCTCTGTAACACTACTCACTATTTGTGGCAAGTACTCAACATGTCAACTTTGCTTTCCAACATGGTCAGCCGACTTGACACTTTGGTCAAATCTCATTTAATTCTAAACAAACTTGGTTGGAATATTTGTAGATGAACTGGCTTGTTCAGGATCAAACTGGTTCAAAGGGCTCGATTTCTTCTTGAACATTTAGGGTTAATCCCTTTCAAATGGTGAACTTATTTTATGTTTGTTACAGGGTGTGCTTGCATCTTAATATAGAATCTAGGAAAGCTGTTTGGGGATGTGGATATGCCAAATTGGTTGATTGCAACATGTAAGAGTATGACATGTTTCTCTCGAGAGATTTTTGGAATATCTAGCTTCGCCTCTCTGGTTTTTACTAGTTGAATACGATTTAGAATACCCACTGAAACTAAGCAAGAAAAAACATGGTTGTGAACTTGGAAAGTCCTATATTTAACTTGGTAAGCTGCTTTAGAATACCTACAAGATTCAAGCTGGCTAGTATTTTTGTATTGTCTTCATTGTTGAGGTATAACCTTTATAGGATTTTTAGTTTATATACATGTGATATTTCCTCGGGATAGTTACAACTATTACTATTTTGCATATTTTCCATTATATAGTTATGACGACTACCTCATCTGTTGATACCATTCCAAGGTAAGGAATTCCATTCCAAGATCATAATATTAAGCATCCTATATATTTTTGCTGAATCCTCCAAGTATACAAGTATAAAGACTACTATTTAAGGAGCTATATATTATGCGGGATATTTTCTGTCGAGGTTAACATGATGCTTTATCAATCAAAATATTAATCTTTGTCTATCATCGAACATGATATGTTCTCATGATTAAGTGGTATTTTCCATAGTTTTTGACCTAGCGTTGTTCGATCATAAACAACTTATGCCTACATATTCATATTTTATGTTTACACATGATTGTCTTAGTTTCATCAATATGACTAAGCAGAAATACTTTGGAATTCAAGATACAAATTTTTTAATGAGTGAAGTACCGAGAATTCGGAGAGAAAAAGAAAAACTCCTTTGACTATGAAACTAAGTCAATCAAATGTAAACATAAAATAAGAAGGAGCTTTTTTTATGAGTGAAGTACCGGACTCTAACGAAATTTTATAGCATCCACCCAAGTAAAAAATTTTTTAGGCTAATCACTTTCTTGGTTTTGTTGATCTTGGTGATAGATGACTACAAGAAATTGTCCAAAGCCCCATCCAAAATCAAATTCCATATTTGTGAGATCCCATTCTCCTAGTTTTGTGGCGGGATATTGGCTTCCACTATGGTCTTGAGGAAGCCCTACTCACAACATATTTCAACTACTCACCCCTCCATCCTCTCGAATGTTAAAGATTTGAAATGGATTTAAAATATTATCTGGTTCAAAATTTCTATGTTATGTACCTAATAATACATACAACATCATTATGATTTTGTTACAGCATTGTTGGTTGTAATATTGTATCTTGACATTGTAGTTGCTGACAAGTGAAATTCCTTTATTCCTTTGGGAGTTTCACCACACCCATTGCACCAACCAATTAAATGCCTCTTCATATAATTGTGAAGCTACAACACAAAAAAAACCATTTTCGTTGACTTCCATTATTTGATTGGGTCAACTGGATAGCGTCTTTGTGGAACTCTGTGCCGTTGAATAAAGGGTCGCCTCATACCTTAAATTCAATTTATGGGAAGCATGTTAACTTGAATGCCCATGCCTTTGTGATTTGGATAATTACACACAACATTTTTCTTAACTAATTGATGTATTGGAATTACCTCCGACAAACATCGATTCTTCCGGTTAATGTGATGTTGGCTTAAAGCATAATCACCTATTATTTATTGTTAGCTACGCAATGAAATTGCTTTGAAGGCCATCTTCAATGGGAAGACTTATAATTAATTTGAGTTTTTAATTCAGCAAATTCAAAACAAAGTTTAAATTCATGACACAATTTGCTTGGATTGCTTGGTTAATGCCATTGCTTGTGCATTTTTTATGCAATTTCTAGCAAACAACAATACCACTTGGCAATTCAAATAGGAGTCCATTTTACTATTTGTAGGCGTGTTGTCACCTACAACAATGTGATGAAGTAGCTACCTACGGACATGCTTCTTATTAATTTTTTGGGGCTCAACTCCTAATAGATTCCTTGAGATATGTTTGTAAATTTATATATGATGAACACTTGCTTCATGTGAATTGGTAGAGTTAGAAATCCTCCAACCCATCTGCATGCTACAATATAAATCACTACCATGATGGATGAGTATCTAGCTACTAGGGTGAAGGTCTCATCATAGTCAATGCTCTCCTTCTAAGAAAACCCCTTAGCCACAAATTGAGATTTGAACTTATCCACACTACATTAACGAGTGTGCTTAATCTTGTAAACCTATATAGAGCAACCACATATTTTCCCTCTTGCAAAAGTACAACCTCAGGACAATGTTATTCATGATGGAAGAGTACTCTTCCACCATAGCATCAATCCACACCGATTTGCTCGGATGCTTCTCCCGAAAGTCGGGAAGGCTTAGCCTCAATTAGCTCACTCATCAACACCATATAGCCATATTATTTTTGTGGTTCCCTTCTCTATTTGATCGAATATCTAGGAGTACTAACATACTCCCCGAGCATCTGTCAGATGTTTTCTCTATCCACTTGGCCCTCTTCCCGCCTATGCTAGGAGTCCGAGCGTAAGTGAGAGAGGCCTAGATTTAAGGGTGTGCCATAATCACCCTTGAGTCTTAGAGGGAACATTGGGACTAAATGAATATGTAACGGGATAACTAAATTTTTCAACACTAGGGTTTTCACCATCACGTGACATGTCTCGCTTCCACTTCTCCATATCTCTTGTTGTATATGTTCTTATATATATATATATATATATATATATATATATATAATTTAGAAACTAGATATATTTTCAGATTCGAAATTGTCAAAAGAATTGTTACTAATATGGGAATGCACAAATCACTACAAGCTGTAAAGCCCTTTTTCGATGTTGGTAGTGAAGAAATATTCAATTGTATTATGAGACACAATCGATATTTTTTCTGTTTTACGAGGTCTGAATTTATTAGATTAACGTTGGATCTATTAAATATCCGGAAGAATTAAAAAAAGGTCGTGTAAAATATTTAAGGTTAAAATTAATTTATGCAAAAAAATTTACATCTATTTTTTTCTTTTCAATGTCTAGAATCCCAAAGATAGGAGAGAAGGATCCGGATCTTAATTTTCTATACTAGGAAGTAACTACTCGTGGTGGACTAGAAAGGGTAAGGTAGAATCTGCATATTTATTATAGCAATATTATACTTGGAAAAAATGGCTTCGAAAATTTTCCCCATCTTCTTGCTTCTTTATACAACCATGCATCTAGAACAATGGTTCCGAGAAATTTTGCTTCTAAAAAGCGGCCCCTTTTTCTCGCTTTTTTATGATAACTATGATCTAGTGGAAATTTGTTTGTGTAGTAGAAAGGTGGGTATGTAACAGGGGGCCTACATAGGAGCTATCCACATTCTTATTTTCTGTGAGTCGGTGTTAACCTTGGAGCCTCACCGTTATTACTCATTGATCTTACATCATTGCCCCATAAATTATTTAACATTCAAGTAATGATTAGATCCTTAAGGATGATAATTTGAAAGCATTGTTTCAAATTGGGCAATAGTTTCAACTCCCAATTTTCATTAATTAAATAGCACTATACAACAAGATATGAACAAAATGAGGCTGATCTCAATGAGGATTGAGCGAGTCAAGGAAATTGTAATTTGAATTCATTCGAGCTATTCTTCGATGGGGATTGCGTAGTGGAGGCAAAAGTTTTGTCAAGAGGCAAGAAATTGGTGCATAGAGATGCAAATTTCTGCATGACGAGTGTGTAATGAATCTATATTGTATTGAGATCTTGATGTACTAAGCTTTGTATGAGATTGTTACATGATCTCCATGATACATAATATATGATATTTGGGGTTTTCAGCTTCGAGCTTTCCGTTAAACAAAGCTGTGTTATGTACGATTGTTTTTATTGCTTCATGTGTTTGCAAAAAAGATAACGAGTGGAAGGATCCCTGTATTTAGAAAGAAGATAAAATATTGTTAGATCGGGTGAATCTCAATATATACATGCATATTGTATATATAATTTCTACATGGTATCAAAGCGATGTTAATTCTTGAAGATTGCAATTGTGAATAATCGTTGAGTTTGTGTTGGTGGACAATTCGAATTTGGTACAGATTATTCTTGGTGCGAAGTTGAGTATACATTGAAATGTCTTCCAATGGGTTGTGATTGGAGTATGCCCTTGATGGGAGCTCGAATTACATAGCACTGGAAGGATAGGATGGAAGCGGTGTTGAAGGATAATGGACTAAAGGAGTTTATCAATAGCGATGTTCCTAAGTCGGGATCTAGCGATCTTTGCATTACTTGACGCATGGAAAAAAAAATAGCGAAGACAAGAAGAATTTTGTTGGAAGGTATGAAGGACCATATTGTGTCCAGAATTCACAAGAAAGACACTCCATTCTTAATGTGGAAGGCTTTGACAGATTTTTTCTAAAGCAGCCGACCCGGAGGAAGTTGGCACCGAAAGACAAGCTTAGAAAAATAAAAATGGAGAAAGGCAACAATATTCCAAAATATCTCACGAAGTTTGTCCACTGTAGGGATGAACTAGGAAGTGTGGGGATTACTATTGATGATGAATACTTGGTGAGATTTTCTCTCCTTGGGCTTTCGAAGAGTTGGCATAGCTACGAAGACTCTATCAATGGATGGGAGAAAGCTGTCGGGATGGGAGCGACTTTGGTCGGGATCTTGTGTAGGAGGAGATAAGGCGAGGTGCCGGGGATGGCTCTTCATCGAAGAATGAATATGAAGAGAATTGTGCTTTGGCTACCAAATCAAGAAAAAGGGAAAGGGAAGAAATTTCCTTCAAAATCCAATGCTAAAGGCAAGAAGCGAGGATTTATCCAAGGTGAAGTGTTTTCACTATCATGAACATGGGCATTTCACCACTAACTACCCATAGAAGAAGAAGAACAAGAAGGTTGTTGGAGTTGAATCTGGAGAGGCGTTAGCCTCACAATTTGAACTTGATTTTTTTTATCACATGCTTGGTTTCAAGCTATATGGGATCGATGTGGTATCTTGATAGTGGTGCGTCTTTCCATATGACGGGAGACAAGGAGTTGTTTAGTGACTTGGAGGAGAAGGACCTCTAGATTCATATAGAGATGGGAGACGATGGTCAATACGGTGTGACTCGGCATTGAGACCATTACCTTTAGAGGGATTACGGTAATCCATTCTTGTTGAAGGATGTTATGCATGTTCCGAGTCTAAAGAAGAACTTGGTCTTGGTCGCAATGTTGGAAGA
The DNA here is from genome assembly GCA_034641835.2 of Pinus albicaulis. Lineage (NCBI taxonomy): Eukaryota > Viridiplantae > Streptophyta > Pinopsida > Pinales > Pinaceae > Pinus > Pinus albicaulis. The sequence goes on along the minus strand of JAXQQM020082947.1, from coordinate 153,440 downwards.
AAAAGGTTATGATGTTGTTTTCGGTGAGGGAAAAAGCCTTCCTTCGACATAAAACAATGGGTCAAACCAAGAATATAGGGATTCGAGTTAAGAATTTCTACAAGCTAGAGGTAGATGGTTGTGCTCGCAATGGTGGGAAAAGCGGGAAGAATTGGTGAGCCGGGATGAGGGCGAATTATGGCACGGGAGATTGGGCCATATTCACCATGGCACTTTGAAGATTTTGCGAGCAAATTTCTACCGGACTTCCCAAGGTACTCTTTCATAGTCGATCGGTGCAAGGGATGTACTATGGGTAAGTTTGTGAAGACCACCTTCCATGAGAACGAGAACGTAGCTTCGATGATACTGGGAGAGAATTCACGCGGACGTGTGTGGAGCTTTCTCGGTTGCTTCAATAGAAAAACATAGGTATTATGTTATATTTGTTGATGACCATTCTCATACATGCTTGGATCTTCTTCATGTAGAAGAAGAGCGAAACATTCTCAAAGTTCGTGAGTTTAAAGCATTGGTGGAGAAGGAGTCGGGAAGTAAGTGAAAGCTCTATGGAGTGATAATGGTGGTGAACACGGCTCAGGGCGAGTTCAAATAATTTCGTAGCAAAGAAGGAATTCGAAGAGAACTCATAGCGCCTCATAACCCACAACGAGAATGGGGTTGCGGAGAGGAAGAACAAAACAATCGTGGGTGATGCATGAGCGATGCTACATGACCGGGGCCTACCGATGCACTTGTGGGCGGAAGCATACAACACCGTGGTTTATGTGCAAAACCGTTGTCCTCATAGAGTACTTGGCATGAGTACACTCGAAGAAGCATTTACTAGTAAGAAGCCTCGATATTTCTCATTTGAAGATTTTGGCTCATTTATTTACATTCATGTGACAAAGGACGCCAGGGAAGAAGGCTGGAGCCAACTGCGAAGTTGGGATATTTGTGGGGTACATATAAACACCCTATAATTATTGATTGTATTTTCTGAGACGGTCGGATGGCATGGTGTGACGAGATATAAAATTCAATGAGGGTGAAAGCCATGAAGTTGTCGCTTGAGAGGAGCTACACTTACATGCAAAGGAGGAACTTCTTGTTCCCAAAGATGAGCCTCTAGATGTGGATCAACCACGGAGGAGATTCATGGAGTGGAGTCCACTCATGCGAACCAAACATCAAACGAGGTAGAAAACGAACCACGTAAAGCTGAGAGACTAAAGCTTGATGCGAAAGCACAAAATGTAGGAGTCCCTACATCATAGCGCAGAGCGAGAGCAGTCACCTAACCGATTTCTATCGGATACATGGCTCGATGAGCAAGTGTATCATGACGAGCCATCTTCTTTTGAAGAAGCGATGAAGGAGCCCACATGGGTAGATGCCATGGTGGAGGAGTATGACTCCATTGTTAGAAACAGATGCTTGGGAGATTGTTCCAAGGTCGGTTGGTAAATCAATTATATGATCAAGATGGATCTACAAGGTAAAGCAAGGCTGCTAATGGGAGTGTCGAGAAGTATAAGGAAATATTTTTTTGCCGTGAGGCTTCTCACGAGATCAAGGGGATTGATTAGGAAGAAACCTTTGCACCTATCACACTATATTCTTCCATAAGGACCATCCTTTCTCTCTCGGTGCGGATGGGTTGGCACATTCATCGGATGGATGTGAAGACTATGTTCATCGAGATGGATCATTGAGTAAGAGGTGTACATTGAGAAGCCCCGAAGGATTTTAGATCTTCGACGAGCGAGTCGCATGTGTGCGATGCTCAAAAGAGTTGTTGTATGGGGTGAGCAAGCACCTCGTGCTTGGTACACACGGACCGACAACTATTTCACTGGACTTGGCTTCACCAAGAGTGAGGAAAATGCAAAACCCTGTACTCAAATTGTGGAGGAGGGTAAGCTTTTAATCATTGTTCTTTATGTTGATGATTTAATACTAACGAGTGATGAGCGAGTTGATACACTCATGCAAGGCGGATCTTGCAAAGGAGTTTGAGATGAAGGATTTGGGACTCCTTAATTATTTCCTTGGATTAGAAATATGGCGAGCGGGAAGGTGAACTGTTTGTGTCTCAAGGCAAGTATGCCCTGGGAGATACTGGGAGAAGTTTCACATGCAAGGTTGCAAGCCTATTGATACTCTTCTTTCAGAAAATTGGAGGAAAGAGGATGCTACATTAGCGAGAGGTAGTGGATGCCATTGTTTATCGACGAGTTGGTGGTTTCACTCATGTATTTATTTAATAGAAGACCGGACATATGCTATGTGGTGAATCAGCTTTCACAAGCGATGGTTAAGACTACCAAGATCTTTTTGGAAGCGAGTGCAAGCATGTCACGAGATATCTTAGGGGCACATCGAGTATGGTTTGTGGTACATACGACGGATGAGGTGAATTTGCATGGCTTCATCGATGCACATTGGGCAAGTAGCCCAATAGACGAAAAGAAAGCACATCGGGAGGGATTTTCGAGTATCGGATCTATGGCGGTTTATTGGTACGACGGGAAACAAAGATACGTGGCACTCGGTCACAAAAGCATAATACATGGTAGCAAGTCAAGCTTCATGTGAGGCTATCTTGATGAGGAAGACCCTGGTTGGTTTGTTTGGTTCACATTTAGATCCTACGGTGATACATTTTGATAATCAAAGTTCCATTAAACTCTCGATTAATCCTGTGTTTCGGATAGATCTAAACATGCGATATCCAATATCATCATATCGGAGATTGTGTGCACCAAAATATCATGTTGCTTCAAGTACATTCCTACAGAGGATCAAGATGCGAGATATTTTGATGAAGGCGCTCACCAGGGAGCAAATTTGAATACCATAGAGGTAGGATCGGGGGTGAAGGATAATCCCTATCTTGTTGAGAGGGAGTGTTGAGATTCAACAAGATGATGAGCTTAGTGAAAATAGTCGCCTTCACTAAGTGGGCCCGCAGACTATTTTTTGGTGCAAGTCTATTTTTAGACTATGTCTATTTTTTAGACATGGTGATCATATTTCAGAAGTTGCATGATGCTATTTGCGGATGGTTGGTCAAGTTGGAAAAATAGATGAAATTATATTTTTAGAATATTGGGTGAAGTCTATTTATAGATCATCGATCTAAAAATACAAGTGTCGATTATTATTAGCTCTTAATAATAATTCGACAATGAACAACAACTGATTCTCTTGGAGCACTTAATTTCGGTGTGCTGATTTGTCAAATTAGTGGGTTGAAGGAATTACACAATTTTTAGGGTTTACTAGTGGTTCATGCATGGAGGACTCGATTAGAAGCTGAAGTGACAAAGTTATGACAGAGTTGGAAGGGTAGTTCATGGAGTTGTTATTCGGTTTAACTTAGTTAATGGAATTAAACTCGGTTGAGCTAGTTGTATCTAGTCTAATCGAATGATACACTAGTGAGAGTGGAGTGAATTAACTAATTAATTAATTCACAAATAATAACTCCTTAATCAATTGAACAATACAACGAGTTAACTACAGTGCATGGCAGTTCTAGTGGAGACCCAGTGGAGAGATAGGTGAAAGGGCAAGATGGACTATCTGTTGTGACTATAGTGATGCATTGATTGCACCACACACACATTGGAGTTTCCAATGAGGATTGTGCAGTCAAGGAAAGTGTAGTTCGAATTCATTCTGAGATATTCTTCAGCAGGGATTGTGCAGTGGAGGCAGGCTATCAGGAGGCAAGAAATTGGTGCATAGAGATGCAAATTTTTGCATGACAGTGTGTAATGAATCTATATTTTACTGAGAGCTTGATGTACTAAGCTTTGTACGAGATTGTTACATGATCTCCATGATACATAATATATTATAGTTGGGGTTTTTAGCTTCAGGCTTTCCTGTTAAACAAGCTGTGTTATGTGCGATTGTTTTTATTGCTTCATGTGTTTGCAATTGATTTTAATTTCCGCAAAGATTAACGGTGGAAGGATTTTGTATTTAGCAAGAACATAAAATATTGTTAGATCGGGAGAATCTGGATATATAAATACATCTTGTATATATAATTTCTACATATATATAATAAGTACAATGATCAAGTTTCACTTTGTCAAACACTAATTTCCTCAATGGTTAATAAATTACAAAGATTACACTATCAAGGATAACGTTGCTAGCACCTAAAGACTCGACTTATCATCTTTGACTAGACCAACAACCTTGTGCATGCAAGTCATAACATCTCCAACAAATAATTCCAAGGTAGCAACATTTTCCAAACTCCCAAGATGATAATGTGGCAATGTCCCCTTAATTGTGTACCTCGATCTGCATGTGTAATACAAAAAAAACTCCACCTCAACAGGTTCATCAATCCTCACAAGAACAAAAATTCCACACAAATGTTTTATTGTCATTTCTAACACTCCCCAACTTGCAGGAGAGTGGTTGAGATCAAAAAATCAAAAGTGGGGTTTTCCATACTATATAGTAAATCCTGCATTTCTATGTAGTATGTACTAAACAAATGTCCATAATAAGATTTTTTTTTCCCGACAAATGAAGTTATTTCAATATAAAAAAATTAAAATTCACAAACTTGGTGCATTAGTCAAATCTTTGACCAAGGCAATGACTAGCCATCTAAGTATGATATTAGAGTGGAAAGTAATACACAACATTTATGTCAAAAATTCAATGAAATATGTAGATAAGATCTTTATGTCCAAAGTCATTGAAATATGTAACCACGGCTTACTAGTTTGATAGGGATATGTAATGTCTCTGCTATAAATGCTGCAATATAATGGTTAAAAAAGGAAATATTGTTTTGGTTTAAGAGTAGAGAAAAGATTGGTAATAATAATGGTTCAATGGAATTGACATCTCAAGGACATGCCACAAAAATAATGTATGTTGCTAGCAAAGTTTTGGCTTGAAAGTGCCATATTGTGCGATTCTCCGATTAAGGCCACATAAATTTTCTATTTTTCGAGGGTTTGTATTAAGGTTTTAGACGAATACATGAAAAAAATCCAAGGTTTGAAAATTCATAATACATGTAGGAATATTTTGTAACATTATGTTTTTAACAATAAGTTAGTTTTAAAAGATAAACTTAGACATACAAACTTCTTGTATATTTGTTTCCTTGAAAGCGCTTATTGTATGATTCTTTAGTTACATATGGTTTTAAATTTCCATTATCTCATGGTTTCAAGAAAATAAAATCAAAATGAGAAATTCAATATCAAATGTGCAACCAAAGAATCACATTACCGGAATGAGGAAAGCGAGAGTTTTGTAAGAGCCAATTTTTGTAGCACCCGAGGATGTCTTGGCCGCAAATTGCGCAAGGCAAAGAAATCCTTTGTATGAAAATCATAAAAAGTGAAGTTACTATCTCTAATACCCCTCTTCATCTTCTCTAAGAGTGAAAAAATGATCGAATAGTTTCGAGATGTCATAAGGGGAAAGGTAGCTCGATAGATATCAATTGATCGCTTTGGAAATCCACTGCAAGGTTCATCTCCACCAAGAACCATGTTGCTTTCTTATAAAGCAACACCATACACCCTTCATATACAAAATATATTTTACCAATTTTGCTAGAAATTTCTTGAATCACTCTGTTTATCCATAGTTCTATAGGAAGGCCAAGTAGTTTGGCCCAAATTATTTTCCTCTTGGGAGCCTCCATCACACTGGATCAAACCCAACCTTTTTATTCGAAGAACCGAGAAAAATATTCCTTTGACCCGTGGGTAATGCAATGATCTTTGTTGCATCTTACTCTTTGAGAAAAATCAAATCTGAACCACCAATTTACCATAACACTAAATTTGGGTATATATCTTAGAATGGAAGACCAACTTGTTTGAATCCACTCCTTCATCTAAAGCTCACTCATCATGATGAACTCCCATCACCCCAACAACATCCTTTTTCTTAGATGGACCACATTTTCCCCAGTAGAGGTCGACTCCAAATATTACTTTTTGAACTTCCTCCATTGATTTGATAGGCTTCTTGCCCTTGTCTCTGCCTCTGGAATTCAAATAGTGGAAATTTTGTAGAGGGAGCTACGAAGTTGTGTTCAAATTCTCGGAAGAGAGGATTCCTTTGTCCAATATGGTTTTGTGAATTGTATTTTAATTTTCCCTCCTGCTCTCGTTAATGTCTTCACATCATTCCCCCTGTTTTGACTTATTCTTATGACCACACATGGTTGAATCTTGTTTTGACGCCACCATCACTTTGATTAAGTTGTCCAAATCAAGATCCATTTCATAAAATAGTGATTGACTCTCCATTTAGTGTGAGTTTTAATAGTTAGGCTCAACATATGTGGATTTATCCAGATTTTTTTTTATGGAGCTCCCTATCAAACTGTTTGATGAAAAAATCCTCTAATCCGATTCGATGCTCGAAGGACTCGAAAGTATGCTCGAGCTTGGGTATGGATGTCTGTCCTTGATTTGAGGAATTAAAATATTTTTTTTAATAAAAAATCATAGGGTTATATCTTGGCTATGTTATATAAATAATTGATAGAAAAATAACCAAAAATTAGGCTCTACCCAGTCATCATAATTAGATGGAAAAATCCTCCTTAAAAAAAAGGAGTTGTCTATCTAGCCGGAGGAATTTTCCCGAACGGCCAAAAATTGGCGAATATGGGTAGTTTTTTTTTAAGAAATCTTGCAATAGGAGTGGTTGAATCATGTTTTTAATGGTGGAAATGGATTCATCACCATCAAAAACCTCTAGAGAACCTAAAATATTGAAGTTTGATAGTTATAACTCGGATTTACAAAAATCCTGCGGGATTTTCTTAAAATCTTACCGAATTTCAATGATTTTCGGGGGAAAAAAGACAGGTCTAGTTAGACTACCGCTAAAAAAAATCTCATTGGGCCATTGATATGTCAACCCATATGGAGAAATTTCTTGATAAGTGATTGGAGCACTGGAGGGCGGGGAGTAGAGAGGTATATCCCTTTTGGTTGGGCCCTTGAATTCCACACCTACACCACTCTATGTCACAATATTTGTTCTTATTTTTTATTGGCCGATTAGGCGAGTGATCCCACCAAACACCCGAAATTATTGAATGCCATTTTTTATAAAGATCCAAAGGGGACAAGATCCAAGGAGTCAACCCCGCCAACCGTTAATATCATCCACACCTTTGATTAGGTAAATATATACCGAGGAGGAAAAAAATAATATTATTTTCGATCCAACCAATATGTGCTTCGGATTTTATCAGTCCCGGGATCGGAGAGTAGGATTAATTTTATGATATATTTTAATTGCTATCATATCCATCCACTATCGACATCTATGAGCTTGTCTTTTCGGCATCAATTGGATGTATGTTGGTGACGCTCTTATCTATGTCACAATAAATGAAACTCGCACTTTGCAAAAATTCAATTTTATCTACTCCACCAACCAATCTTTATTATGTATGGAAGCCATGGAACTTGCAATCTTCACGATTGGGACCTAGCAATGGAAACCAACATTTCATCTCGCAATCTAAAAAATGAAAAATTGGTTATACAAAACTTCCATATAATTCCACTTGTGATATATTATCGAGAGATCTTAAATATTTGATTTTAAGAAAATTTATCCGTAAGCCAACAACACCATATTTGACACCACCAAAAAGCGCATTTGATCCACTTATCTGCAATTCTATATTTAAAATTTTCAATACTTCATTCTTCAATTTTCTCACCCTCCCTGGTTTTCTTTTTGAGAATTGTTTTATTGTTTTAGTTGGTTGCATTTCTAACAATTCAAATGTTCCATCAAATAATTTTTTGGAAGATTCATCTACGACTGAGCCAACTCTGCTAATAACTTAGAAAAATATTTTGGCAAGCTACGGGAGTTTGATAGTCTCTTTAATTGTCGCTAGATTAAATATCATTGATTTCAGGTGATTGTATAAATCTCTATTCGTTTTATGCAATATTATGATAGCGAAAATAACCAAAGTTACCAAAAATATACATTCGACTATTTCATTGTTTTCCATTGAAATTAGGTTGGTGACTTACCTCCTTTCTAGTAAATTTGGTTGGAAAAACCTTCAACGCTTTACTCCCTGCATGATATTCATTTCACATTCTAATAGTACCCACATTCACACTTGAATTATTCTGTTTGTGTTGATATTGGTTATTCATTGGTATTCTCCGCATCTTCCCTTTCCCACCCCTATTCGAAGAAATGCACTCTTTTCCCCTGAAGGGAAACTTTTCCAACAACTATGTCACTCCCTAGTTACCCCTCGCCAAGCTTCAAGGGACCAACCCCCTGTGGAGATAGCTTTATCAAACATGAATCTTACGACACCTATAGGGTTTAATAAGAAATAAAATGTCGGATCCCATTGGCGATTTCTTCAATTTCTAATAGAAAAATAGCCTATGCCAATTTTGATATTGAACTGTTGTAATGTTTAGCTTGAAATAAAATTTAGCTCCAAACATTCTTGGGCACTCGGACCACATGGTTTAATCTATTATTTATAGCGAGAATTAGTGAATTTCGTCACCAAACCTCTCGATCGGTTTTCTCAAGGTTTTATCAATATAACTTCCTGAGTGTTATTGGTTTTCTCAATAGGATTTTTTCCCTGCCTATTTTCGGAGTGAAAATCATCACTATAAGAGTTGAACTAGTTTGTTATTTTAGTTTTTTACACTAGTTTGTTATTTTAGTTTTTATATTCTTAGCCACCTATAAATTTTTGTCAAGAAAACACGTGGCTAAATATATTTCTGAGTCTTCAAGAGATACATTTCCTTTCAAAACCTATCATTCTTGAAGCCTCCATGTGTCTTCTATCCTTTAAAATACCTTCATCATCTGCTTTCCATTGAAGAACCCCGTTGTTTTGTGAAAAAGAATGCTTCAAAAGGCCTCTCGTAATTGCCCATTTTCACTCATTTCCCTTCATTTTCATTAAGCCTCCTTTTCCTCTTTAGAGCCTCCATATCCCTCTAAAAAAGCCTTCAAAATCCTTTTAAGCCACTAAAAATCCATTTTACGAGTTTTAAAACACCCTTTTTCCCTTTACTGAAAGCCAAGAAATTCCTCAAAAAACCTTCATTTTGGCTTAAAAAACCCCCCTTTTTTTCATTGAGGCCTTAAGCCCTTTTCGGCCTAGCCCTTAGCCCCTTTTCCGCATGTGACCCGCGCCCCGAGACCAAGCACTAAGCCCATCACGCAATCGCAATCGGAGCTTTCATTATCACCTTTTCCTTTGTTATTTCAAATCTTCCGATGCGATGAACTTTTGTTCTATCGACCTCCGCTGCAATCTCCACTATCGATCTTAACAAATCTAATGGCCGAGTGTTAAAATCGCACCGCGCCCATCACCTCTCTTCATTACCCCTCCAATTGTGTATCCATCGTTGATCTCTTTCATAATCCGATGGCCCTCGCATGATTTCCAATCGCAAAATTCTTAAGCACCATCCCGTTGTATCCTCCGATTTTCGATCCCCCGATCTAATCCCGACCGTCCATCCATACGGATCCGACGGGTCGAGACACCATCGCACTCCGCTCCCCGAGCCTAACATCATTGCTCCACCGATTTAATCTGGATCATTGAATCCACAAGAACCAAAGACCCAAATTTAATCGCGCTCTGCTCATTTGCCCCCCCCCCATCTTTTCCCCTCCGATCAAATCTCGATCGTTGATCTCCACTTTGATCCAACGGTCCCGCGCTAAATCGCAGATCGCAAAATCAAAAGACTTCGGAGTTTTGACCCACTCGCTTATCTCCGATGCGATTAAATCTCGCCGTCCATTCCGCCGGATCCCGACGATCCGGATTTCATCGCTCTCCGCTTTCCCCTTCCTCCGTTCCCACTTTGTTCATCCGATCCCCGATCGAATCTTGGCCATCCATTCCGTAGATCCAACGGTCGGATTTAATCTGCCGTTGGCTTTTCCCACCTTATCTCCCATGCATATTTCCATATGGCACTCTCATTCCCACCGTCGGATCCCTCCGCCTTTCATTCAACGGCTAAAAATGCATATCGCGTAATTTTTTCGTCCGAGGCTTAATGTTTCAAAATTACACGATAAAAGCGGTTTTTGGGAGGACACGTGTCAAGCGACAAGGCATATCACGTTTTTTTGGAAAAATTTCAAAACCACTTTAAAGCTGCAGTGAAACCGACAGTTTTTTCTGCGAAAACCACCTCTCCTCGATATAATCCTTGATTTAATCTCGACCGTTCATTTGATCTAGATCAACGGCCCACATTATATCGCGTCTTCATTCATATCCCTTTCATCTCGCCTTCCAAAGGACTTCATCGTAAGATCTCCACCAGTCGATCTCTTCCATGATCCGATGGTCCACATTAAATCTTCCTCTGCCCTCCCGGTCCCCACCACCAAAGGCCCCCCGATCTCCTTCATTTTGGCCTTTTTCCTTTGTATTCGCCCAAACATTGAAGTTTTATGTTTTAACGCTAAAAGTTATTTCTTCCACCTAACCTTCTAAAACAACCCCACCGGTAAATCTCGATCGTTGATCACCATCTATCGATCTAATCCAACGGCCTGGAACCGTCCTTGCACCCGGACCTCCATTAGTCCATTTTTTCTTCCATTCGCCATGATTTTTACCCATTTTTCCACCGCATCCACCGAGTTCCATCACTGCGCCACCATCTCCACCGAGCCTCCACGACATCCGCCTCCACTCCCATGGATTTTTATAACATGTTTCATCGTGTTTTTGCAAGGTTACTGAGATGGTAAAAATCATTCTCTGTCTCGCTATCACGGACGGGTGGTAATACAAGGCGCAGAATGCCATTTTTAGAGCCGAGAGATAGCAGGAGAGACATCCGAGAAAGGCTTCAAAGCATGTTTTTATCCAAATCGAGTTATTAACTCTATTTCAAACCTGCAGACACCATTAAAACTCTGTGTATCCATAGACAAGAGAGAATAGAAGTGGCAAAGAGTATCAATGACAGGGTTTAAAGGGATTAAAGCCCATTATTGAAGATTAAATGCTTTAATCCGAGTGTTTAAAGGACAAAGATACAGATTGAAGACCCTATAAATTATCCAGAAGGCTAATAAGGACTAAAGCGCATGAAACAATCCATATCGGTGTTTCACATCGTGCAGAATGTTATTTTTCCAAGAAAGGACAAGTTCCCATAGTGTTTTCTATTCTCCATCGAGTTCATGAGAAGATCACCACCCTGACTGAAGTCCTAAGATTTCCATAGTATTAGTTACAAAGTATGGAAGGATTGAAATTCATTTATCTACCTTACTTGTCCCAGATGTACAAACAGAGTACAAACGACTGGAAGGTACCTTAGAAACATACCTGGGAGTTATTATCGACTGTCGAAGACCACTTATTCACCCAAAGAGTATTTAAATTCAATACGGGATATTAAAATAGAATGGGCCTCAAGCACTCTTCTTCCTCTGCTTTTAATGATTCATTTAAAGTTCTATCTACCTATAATGTCATTCTTTCAACTATAATAACTCTTAGGAAATACATTGTAGATGTTGGTTAACCATGGATTGTAAGTTGTTTCTTTGAGATAGAGTTCTGTGTGTATTAGTTGTAAAATAGGATGAGAGATGATTTCAGACTGATATCAAGCTGTTGGACAATGATATATGAGACTGGTGTTGCTCTTCTAATATGACAAGCACGTTCATTGGATCCTGATCTAAATTAGTGGTCATGTGTTCTATCTTTGTCAATGTTTTCCCTTTGTTGTTCATCATATTTCATTTCTCTGATAAGAATCAGTAATCTAGCTTAGGATATACTGCTGTAAAGTACCCTAATGCTTCCTACTCTTCTTATCTTTGATGTTTTCTACTAATTGTGTAATCTAAGAGAAAATTCAATACAATTTAACCAGTATAGTAGTTGGTTCTCCCTACTTACTGATGTATGAATTTAGAGTTTGTTTTTAGATGTTCTTGTCTTGTTTTAGCTAAAAGAATTGGGAAACTGGGAGATTCAGAGTTGGTTATGTCTCACTAGGGTGCTTTTCCTACAGTTAGCCTTTCTAAGATCCCTTAAGTTGAATGTCAAAAGCATTGAAAGTTAAAAGTATTTCTCTGATCTTAGGCTTCACTTTGTGTCAAATCTTAAATGTTTTCTATTGTCTGAAGAGTTAGCTTCATAGGAGTTTGATCATAGATGGTTAAGGCATGCCTGTCCCTAGATTTTCTCCTAAGTGGTCACCTTGGAAGGTTTCCTTGTCATTCACCTTCATTTCCTTATTGTTTCATCCCATACTATCATCTTTAGAGATCCTCTGTTTTAGATGACTAGCCCATTTGAAAGCCTTGGATATTGAATTGCAAGTAAACCCTTTTATGACCCCATTGCCCAATGGAGTTGTGTTTTCTTTGAATTATATTCCCATTGCCAAAATCCTTCTTTACTCACTCCTTTACCTTACATTGAACCCTTATTTCATGTTTTCCAACCAAACAAACAAAAACAAAACAACAACCCTTGTGCCCTATAACTAGCCTAATACCTTAAAATTGAACTTCAGAGATATATATTTCTTTGCCTTTATAGAGAGATCCCTCTCTAGATCCAGGAGGGCTAGATCCTGAGATCCCAAAGTGGTTTGATATTGTCTTGTCTTTTGGTATTTCCTTGGTTTGGTAATTAATCACTGTGGTGGACAGTAAATCTCCTTGAAACATTCTGAACCTTCCACCCGACGACTCCACAGTTCCTAAATGACCAAAGACTTCACTGATGATCAGCAGGCCTGTTGATTATCTTTTTTTCACAAGACTCCACTGGGAGACCAGTTTCATTACAACATCATCCATATTCAAAGAAACACATAGGATTGAGCTTCTCTATTTAAGGCTAACATACTGGCTTCAAGAACCATCCATACTAAAGCTTATCCTAATCCAAAACCCCCTGAAATAGTTGACAACCCAGAGAGCATTCTTAGGAAGTCTCCCAACTCTAGAGAGCCAACTATTGTCAGACACCTTCATAGAGCTAATTCAGCACCTGAAAAATTTGTAGCTCTATCAGATACTCAACTTGAATTAGAATTACCAAGTAATTTACCAAGAACTCAGTCATTCAGTGCTATAGATCAGACAAAATTTGAACCTCTAAGTTCACCATCACCCAGTGGTCAAAACATTAGGGATAGAGAAACCCCTCCATATACACCTCCTGATATTCATTTCATTCAAAACTTGGGCCTCTCTCACCCTAAATTTGCTCAACAGTTTGTTGCTAGTCCTAGAATTTCTGTCATCCATATACCTGCTGTTCAAACCAATCCTTTAACTCCACAAAACACCATCATGGCAGCATGGTATGCTCCCTTAGTGTTACCACAACCTTTGGCTCCACTAACCAATGATTATCAGTAAAAAATCCCTCATTTCACTGGAAAAGAGTCTACCACAGCTCAACGTCATGTATATAGGATGGAAGATGCCTTTGAATATATGGAAATTGAAGATGAAACTATCAAAATGAGAATATTTACTCAGAGTTTGGGGGGAGAAGTCAAAAAGTGGTTTAAAGGCTTACCTCCCAACAATATCCATGACCTTCCCTCTCTACATCAAACCTTTATAAACAAATGGGAAGTCAAAAGCAACCCTCTCCAAATATTGGTAGAATATAAGAATCTTAAAAGAAATCAGGGAGAGAGTGTTCATGACTATTCTACTAGATTTAACAGTGTCTACAGCGCTCTTCCAACACACATGAAACCTCCCCAAGGAATGGCCTTAGTGAAATACCCTGAAGGATTTGATGCTGACATGGCCTATCAGCTTAGGGAGAGAGATTATAACACATTAGAAGATATGCAGAAAGGAGATGTGAGCGTAGAAGTAAACTTGATTGAAAAAATAGCTAGGATGAGGGTTGAAAAGAAGGTAACCTATAGGGATGACACATCAGATTCCACATTTGATCCCAAATATGAAAATCTAGCCAAAAACATGGAAAGGATAGAAAAATAATGGAGAAAATGGTTGTCCAAATCAGTAATCAGAACAAAAAGCAAAATCAAAACTAGAACCAAAACTTTAGGAGAAAAAATCCCCCAAATAGACAAAGAGACTCTGATCAACAAGTCATACCCCCTTTCCAAGAAAATTTCCTTGATAAAGATGAGGGAATAATAGAAGAGTTAGAGGGAACTGCCATAAATAAGGTGGAAGTGGATAACCAAATTCACACCTTTTCCACATAAGATAATCAAACCTCATACACACCTTGGGATGGGGAAGGGTTAGAGTCTAAAGAATATAGGTTAGGATTCGAAAATGGCATCATGCAGGTCTGAGAACAATATGATCTCAGAAGAAAAAAAAGCCTAGATACTCCTAAACCAAAAAACTCTGAAATCAACATTAAGAAGAGACCTGAGAAGATTCCTAAAGTGACTACTGAAAGTAACAAATCAGTAGCTGAGAGTTCTGGCAAAAACAAAGAAAAGGACTTCCAAACTACTGATAAACCAAGTCAAGAAACTAGCAGCACTAGCATTGCAACTAATGCTCCTGATAAAACAGCTTCAAATAATGTACATAGTGAGAATCAACAAGCTGATTCTGCCAATAAAATAGTGGTCAACAGAACAAAATCAAACCTCATAAAGAGTTAATCTTCTTTCAATTTGGAAAGTGAGGTAGCTAAAATCAAAATTTCAGTTCCTCTCACTGAGTTGGCCACCCAAGATGTATATAAAGGTCAAATTTTGAAAGCTTCAAACTTAGGAGAAAATAATGATATTGTCAATTTAAACGATGATCAAACAACTCTATTGTTTGGTCCAAAAATAGAAGGAAAATTTCAGGAAGGAGTAGTGCCTCCCTTCTATGTCAGTCTCAATATCCATGAAAAAATCCTACATAATGCCATGCATGATTCTGGGGCCTCACACAACCTTATGCCAAAAGTGATTATGGAGAAGTTAGGCCTAGAGATAACCAAACCTTATAAGGATTTATATTCATTTGACTCTAGCAGAGTGAAGTGCCTTGGCCTAATCAAAGATCTCTATGTGAATTTGACCCAAATCCCAGCCAAGTGCATGGTAATGGATGTTGTAGTGGCAGATGTACCTCCTAGGTATGGCATGTTGTTGTCAAGGTCATGGGGTGCCAAGCTGCAAGGTACAATGCAGATGGACATGACATATGCCACAATCCCTGTCTTTAGCCAGCTTAGAAGACTATATAGAGAGGCACACATGAATTTTATGGTTAGCAGCCCTGAGAAACCTGAAAATTCACCTCCGTACTCTGTCCATAAAGACCTGGACTCTTTTATCCTTTACGATGATGAATTTATAGATGAGCTAGAGCTAGAAGACAAAAATTTAAAAAACAGAGTAGAGCCCACAGATCTTAACACAATGGAAGCTCTAGATATAGAGGAAAACAAGGGAGAAACCTTTGGACAGTGTGCTGAATCAAAAAATAAAAGTGAAAAAAACCAAGACTGCAAACTGCACATTACTCATCACTCTGAACTCCATGCAAATCCTAAAGAACAAAACATTACACAGCATAGTGTGGACCTCAGAATATTACATAATGGTGGACACAGCTTTAGGGGTGAAGCTGATAACCAATCTGCAAACAATCCCTTATGGAGAATGAAATTTGATGGGTCTTGCACTAGAAAGAATGCAGGAGCTGTGGTATGGTTGCACAATAATGAAAGTAATTATGTTGAGAGTCATGCCTTCAAACTTGACTTTAAGTGCACAAACAACATTACAGAGTATGAAGCTCTACTCTTAGGACTGCATCTGTTGAAAAAACTAGGTGATAAGAGGGTAATTGTTCATGGAGACTCAGAATTTGTTATCAAACAAGTAAATGGAGAGTACACTGCAAAGCATCCTAGATTGAGGGCATACAGAAATGATGCCATGGATCTGTTGAAAACATTCATAGAATATGAGCTTGTGTTTATCCCTAGGGACCAGAACATTATTGCAAACGGATTGGCCTACACTGCTAGTTCATATCAGAGACCACCTAGTGATAAACAGATCATTATTCAAACAAAATATAGACCAGCAGTGCCAGATAATGAGAAATATTGGCAGGTCTTTGAGGGTGACAAACAGATAGAGGATTTCTTGCTTTGTAGGAATGAGTTTGAATTACCCGATTCAGAATCTAAATCCGATGAAAACTGTTTGGATAAAGAGCCTCCTGATGAAGAAAAACCATCCTGTTCTACAGAAATAAACATGTTAACCAAAGAACTTGGAACTCAAACTGAAGAATAAAAAAACGCAGAAAAAGAAGGCATAGAGGTGCTGCAATCCAAAGACAAAAACATACCCAGAGGACTAGCACCCCTTAAGGACCTTTTTAATTTTAATGATGTGGCAAAGAAGCCCATTATAGAACACACTGAATCAGATGTTGAAGAATGCAATATAGGCACCAAGGATAAGCCTAAAATGATTAAATTATCTAAAACTTTGCCAGCACATATCAAACAAAAATACATTGAATTATTTAAAGAGTTTGTTGATGTGTTTGCTTGGAGTTATGAGGATTTGAAAGCCTATGAAACAGAGATCATCCAACATAAAATCCCTTTGAAAGAAAACCAAAAACCCTTTAGGCAAAAATTGCGCAGAATTAACCCTATACAACTGCCTCTTGTAGAAAAGGAAATCAAGAAAATGTATGAGGCAGGAATCATAGTGCATGTGAGGTTCTCTGATTGGGTATCTAACCTTGTAGTCGTAAGGAAAAAGACAAGAGAGATCAGACTGTGCATTGATTTCATAAATTTAAACAGAGCCTCTTTGAAAGATAATTACCCTTTGCCCAAAATGGAACACATCCTACAAAGGGTAGTTGGCTCAAAAAGGATTTCCCTGTTAGATGGCTTTTCAGGGTATAACCAAGTTTTAGTGCTCCCAAAAGACTAGCTTAAAACAACCTTCACAACTCCTTGGGGCACTTTCATGTATGTGAAAATTCCTTTTGGACTAATGAATGCTGGGGCCAATTTTCAAAGGGCCATGGACATTGCATTTTCAGAGGAAGTAGGGCACTTCATTGTAATTTATCTTGATGACATAATAGTTTATTCCAAAACTGATGAAGAGCACCTTAAACACCTAAGGAAAGTCTTTGAAAAGTGCAGAAGGTTTGGGCTATCTTTAAGAAGACTGTATTTTGCCTTCAAGAAGGTAAAATTCTTGGCCATATTATATTAGAAAAGGGGATTAAAATAGACCCAAAAAGAGTTGAGGGAATACTGCAGATTAGCCACCCAAGAAACATAAAAGAATTGCAGTCCTTTATTGGGAAAATTAACTTCTTGAGGGGGTTTATTCCCAACTTAGCAGAACTCCTCAGAGATATGAAAAACATGCTGAAAAAGGAAGTGGGAGTTAAATGGACTCTAGAGGCCAAAAAATCTTTTGAATTAGTTAAACATGCACTCACCCGGGCACCAGTCCTAATCAGCCCTGATTTTTCCAAGGACTTCCTCATATTCTCCTTTGCATTAGAACATACTGTGGCTATTGTCCTCTTGCAGAAAAATCTAGAAGGACAAGAGCAGCCAATTTCCTTTTTTAGAAAAGCATTGAGAGATGCACCCTTGAAATATAATATAATGGAAAAATAGGCTTATGCCTTGGTAAAAGCCTTAAAAGACTTCAGGGTGTATATTCTGCATTCTCACATCATTGCCTATTTGCCTAATATAGTGGTAAAGGAAATTTTGTCCCAAGATCCAGATGGAAAGAGGGGAAAATGTATAGCAGTGATATTAGAGTATGATTTGGAGATCAAACCCACAAAACTTATCAAAGGTAAAGACTTAGCTCAATTAATGGCTAAATCTAACTTACAAGCCCTTGACATAAACATGGTAGATGCCTTGGATGAACATGAAGGATTACCTACTCCTACTGTTGAAGAAAAATTCCAAAACTCACCTTGGTATGCTGACATCTTGTATGTACTTACAAATCTTAATGCTCCTCCTGATTTATCAAAGACAAAGACAAGGTTTTTAAAGTTAAAGGCTAGAAATTATTGCATTTTAAATGAATGTTTATATTGGAAAAATGCCAATGGTTTATTGCTTAAATGTTTGCTTGAAGTGGATGTAGAGAGGATCAAACATGAGTTCCATGCAGGAGAGTGTGGAGGCCATCTATACTGGAAAACCACTACCAAAAAAATCCTTAGAGCTGGTTTTTATTGGCCCACCCTCTTCCAAGATGTACATAAAATGATATTTTCCTACCATAAGTGCCAAATCTTTGAGGGAAAAAGAAAACTCCTTCCTTTACCATTACAACCAATCACTACTGAAGCTCCCTTTCAACAGTGGGGCTTGAATTTCATAGGGGAAATCCATCCTGCTTCATCTGCCCAACACAAATGGATTCTCACAGCCACTGACTATTTCAAAAAATGGATAGAGGCCATCCCTTCCAGGAATGCCACAGACTCTGTTATTATAAAATTCCTTGAAGACCATATGCTATCTAGATTTGGCTGCCCTAGGAAGATTGTCACTGATAATGCTGCTGCTTTTGGTTCCAAAAAGATGATTGATTTTTGTCACAGGTATCAGATTGCACTTGGTCATTCTACTGCTTATTATCCTCAAGGTAATGGGCTAGCAAAATCATCAAATAAAATTTTGGTGACCATCATCAAAAAGCTGCTTTAAGAGAATAAAAAATCACGGCATAACAAATTGGCGCATGCTCTATGGGCAGACAGATTAACAACAAAGAAATCCATAGGAATTTCCCCATATCAGTTAGTCTATGGAGTAGATGCGGTGTTCCCTACTAGCCTAGGGGTACCAGTGATAAAATTGGTCCAAGAAATACAGTCAGAAGAAGACAACATGGTAAGAAGGATCAGTCAAACAATACATCTCCAGCAGACAAGAGAAGAAGTCTACAACAGAGCTCATAAAGTACAAGAGAACATAAAAAAATTGTTTGATAAGAGAACAAATGCTTGTGATTTCAAGATTGGAGATAAGGTACTCAAATGGGACTCAAGGAGAGAGGACAGGGGTAAGCATGGAAAATTTGACAGTTTGTGGCAAGGTCCTTACATCATCCAATCTACCATTGGTCCAAATGCATTCTTTCTGCAAGAATTAGATGGTACAGATATTTTTGGGGGTCTTGTCAATGGCAGGATGCTCAAGCATTACTACTACTAATGTTTAGAATAAAGTTTTCACTTCCATTGTAAATACCATTGCTGTCTTTTATTTCAAAAAAAAAGAAGAAGGCTCAAATCAGCTCAAAACCTGAACCAACGAAGAAAGGAAGAAGAATCAGATCTAACATGATCAAAACTAGAGATGAAATGAAGAAAGAAAAGTGACTTTAATAAGCTCAAAACCTAAGTCACAAGGAAAAGAAGGATGCTTCAAAGTTTCAGAGTTTCAAAGCCTTCACATTTTGGTTTCAATTTCCTGCAAAGTTCAGTTCATGTGCAGCTGTCTTTATACCATGGACCCACAGCAAACTAGACAGTCTAATCCTGGTCTGACTGTTTTTAAATTTATGTTTTAGAATGTAGAGAAAGAAATCTGCTAGACAGTTTAATCCTAGTAGATATTAGTGTAGGTAGAGAAGCTATGAGTTCAACTGTTTAATCTGGTCTCATGGAGGAATAAGGGTAGAATTAGATTAGCTTGTTTTTCTACTTTCAATAAAAATGAATAATGAAGAAACTCTGCAAGTCTAAATTCACCTTGAAGAAAAAATGTTAGGACTGTAGGATGGGTAGGTAGATTGTTTGGGAGAATATTTTCTGCTGAATTAATATCCATCATGTTTGTAACAACTGATCCAAGAAGAGAAATATGGTTAAAGATCAGGCATCTCGCCTACCTCCAAAGATTATTTCTGAAGTTCTTGACACCTTCAAGAAGATGCCATCCCCATGTGGAGCCATTGTTAGCCACCTATAAAATTTTGGCATAGAAAACAGGTGGCTAAAAATGTTTCTGAGCCTTCAAGAGAGACATTTTCTTTGAAAATCTATCATCCTTGAAGCCTCCATGTGTCTCTGTCCTCTGAAAAATCTTCACTGATGTTTCCATTTGATTAGCCTCACTATTTGTGAAAGAAAAAGCTTCAAAAAAGACTCCATCTGCTCCATTTAATCCCTTCAAATTCCCCATTTTCACCCCTTTTTTCCCCTCAAAAAATTCCCACAAAATCCCCTCCTTAGCCCTCTAAATCATCAAAATTCCCTTTTAAAACTTATGGCTCCCTTCATTTGGTTTAAAAATCCCCTTTGCTATCTACCAAAACCCCCCATTTAGCCTTATAAAGCACTAATTTTTGCCTAAAACTCTCTATTTGCATTATAACAGGTCTAAGCCCCTAAGGGCTTATGTGGCTTAGCTCCTCTCTTCATAGACTTGTGGCCCCGCAACCGGGTGCTAAAAGCCCCAAAAATCCCTTTTAAAAGGCTTGAAAACAATTCTCCACTCATTTTAAAGAATTAAGCCCCTTTCAGCTCAGCCCTTAGCCCCTTTTCCGCATATGACCCGCGTTATGACCAAGCGCTAAGGTATAATCACAAATCACAATCAGAACTTTCCTTTTGTCCTTTTCCTTTGTTCTTTGAACTTTTCCGATGTGATGAGTTTTACTCTGTCGATCGTCGATTCAATCTGGATCGTTGATCTCTCCCGATCTAATGGTCAGGATCGTATCGTGCCCCATCGCAAACCATGCATCATTCCCCCTCCAACTTAATCCTAACCGTCGATCCTTTCCAGATCAGATAGCCAGTGCTCAATCGCATCGCACTAACCTAGCATTCCCTCTTTTCTGTTTCCTGATGGCCGACCTTCTGATTTAATCTTGGCCGTTGAATCCACAAGAACCAACGGCTAAGATTCGATCGCGCTCCTCTTATGATCCCATCACCCACACCCCTCTGATTTAATCTTGACTGTCGATCATCCTGCTGATCTGGCGGCTAGTGCCCAATCACACATCGCAAAACCAAAGGTCCCGTTCACTTGCCTCCTCTGATGCCGATCATGCGATTTAATCCCAGCCGTTGAATCCACAAGAACCAACGGTCATGATTCAATCGTGCTTTGATTCATAGCCCCCGTCATCGCATCCGCCGATTAGATCTAGACCGTTGAATCCACATGAACCAATGGCCATGATCTCATTGCGCTTTGCTCATAAATTTTCACCATCCCGACCTCCAATTAGATCTCCACCGTTGATCGAGTTAGATCGGACAGTCCACATTTCTTCTGATCATCAAACCCCGCCCTGTTCATTTCTTTCCCATCGACAGATCTTGACCATTCGTTTCCAAGATCTAACGGTCAGGATTTAATTCGCCATTGACCCCATCTACCTGTTTCGCCCGCGCATCTTACCCCATTGCACTCTCATCCCCACCGTCAGATCTCTCCACCTTTCATCCGACGGCTGAAAATGCATATCATGTAATTTTTGCGCCTGAGGTTTAATGTTTCAAAATTACGCGATAAAAGTGGTTTTGGGAGGATGCGTGTTAGGCGGCAAGGCATATCGCGTTTTTTTGGAAAATTTTTAAAACCACTTCAGAGCTACACGAAACCAACAATTTTCCACTAAAACCACTCCTCCCCGATATAATTCTTCATTTAATCCTTACCGTCAATTGTTTTAATCAGACGGCTCTGACTTAACGCGATCATGGTTCATTTCCCTCTTCCCCTTTGCTCCTGAAAGCTCCATCTGAAGATCTTGACCGTTCATTTAATCTAGATCAATGGCTCATATTACATTTAACCCCTAAGTCTTTGTCCCTTCGTTTTCTCTCTCAGAAATTTTATCGAGTCTTCTCCACCGTCGATCTCTGAAGATTGACGACCCTGATTAAATCCTCGATCCCTTCCATTTCCCATTCACTTGATCTCCCCAGTGACCCTATTGATGAATCTCCATCGTCTGTTTATATGATCCAACAACCACGATATAATATCACCCCCCATTCATCATTCGTCGTCCATCCTCCAAACGATTTCATTGCGCAATATTGATCGTAGATTGCTGTTGTTTAATCTGATCCAACAGTTTGAAACGCACATTGCCCCAGACCTTCATCAGACTGTTTTTTCCTCCATTCCACATGGTTTTCATCCGTTTTTCAGCCTGCATCCACCATTTTCCTCGGCCCTTCACAACATTCCTCCCACTCCCACAAGTTTTTTCATAATGAGTTTGTTGACTTTTTGTAAGTTTTAGTGGCGTGATTCCACTCTGTCTCATAGTCACTGTCATGGTGATACATAGCGTAGAACGCCATATTACAAAGCTAAAATAGCAAAAAAATAGGTCCTAATGAGGTTTAAGGGCATGTTTCATCAAAGATCAGGCTATAGAACCCTGATTCAAACCCTCCAACACCATAAAAACCTACACATGCACCAGAAACAGTCAGCAGAAGCAGCAAAGAGTATTAGTGAAAGATTTAAGGGATTAAAGCCTATTATTGAAGATTAATGCTATAATCCAGTGTTTAAAGGACATAGATACAATTCAAAGACCATAAAATGACCGAGGAGGCCTAATGAGGCCTAAAACACATGAAACAAGCCATATCAGTGTTTCCACGTCAACTTAATGTTCTTTCCCAAGAAAGGACAAGTTCCCTCATTATTTTTTATTCTCCATCAAGCTCCTGAGAAGATCATCACCCTAACAGAAGTCCTAAGATTGCCAGAGCATTAGTTACAAAGTATGGAAGGCTTGAAAGTCATTTATCCACCTTACTTGTCCCAGAGTACAAAAAAAGTACAAACAACCAGAAATTACCTCAGAAACATACCTTTGAAGTTATTATCAGCCTGTCGAAGACCCCTAGTTCATCCAAAGAGTACTAAAAGTCAATACAGGGATATTAAGATAGAATGGGCTGCAAAACACTTCCTCCTCCGTTTTAATGAGCCATTTAAAGTTCTATCTACCTCTACTGCCTCTCTTACAGCTATAAGAACCCATGAAAAATACATTGTAAAGGTTTTTGGTTGGTTAACCGTGGATTGTAAGCTGTTTCTTTGAGATAGAGTTCTGTGTGTATTAGTTGTAAAATAGGATGGGAGATGATTTCAGACTGATATCAAGCTGTTGGACAATGATGTATGAGACTGGTGTTGCTCTTCTAATGTGACAAGCATGTTCATTGGATCCTGATCTAAATCAGTGGTGATGTGTTCTATCTTTGTCAATGTTTTCCCTCTGTTGTTCATCATATTTCATTTCTCTGATAAGAATCAGTAATCTAGCTTAGGATATACTGTTGTAAAGTACCCTAATGCTTCCTACTCTTCTTATCTTTTATGTTTTCTGCTAATGTTACAGGTCAAAATAATTCCTCATAAGCTCAGAGGAGAAGATAAATATGGAAGGTATACAAAGACCTAAACTAAACCTATTTCTGCCAAGGTAACGCCTCACTATAACAACAAAAGAGTGTTATAACACACCTGGTAAGTGAATAGGCTGCGTTAGTGGCTAGGGAAATTCTCTATTTACACTAGAGGGCAGCATTACCCATGTTTTGAGTTTGGAACGGGAAAAACCTGCGGAGAATGATTTGAATTTCTAGCCTTTTCTCACAAGAGAGTCAGTACAAAAAGGAAACTGCAAAACGCTAATCTCTTATTGGGACTTGCCATAAACAATTGAACTCTCAAAGAAGGCAAAAGCATGGAAGTTGAGGAAACATCTTGGTTTTTTCTATTCAGAACTGGTGGAAAGAGAAAGGCAATGATTTCTCTCTCCATCTCCTATAAAATGGAGTTGAAGGCTCTTGGTTCAAGGTCGAAGGATTGTCAAAGTTTTTGAATACTTGTGAAGTAGAGATCATTGTTGTAGTGTGAAGGTCAAAGGTCAAAGAGGTTCATTGGGAACTTGTTGATCAAGACATCACCACTTTGAGAGATAGAGAGATTGGAAGGCTGAGGAGGGCTTGGTACAAGTGACGGTTGTAATCCTCCTTTTTATAAATCAATAGAACTGTATCTTTTTTTTCCATTATATGCGTTGATATTGTCATTGTTATTCAAACACTTATATAGCATGAGATGAATGGCTTAGATGTGCATATTTTATTTTTTTATTATATATTTACTTAATTGATAGGAAATGTATGTTATGGTAGAGATTACACGGGTGCTTTGATTGATTGCAGGGTCGAGATTTGGAGCTGGTGAAGAAGGATCCCTGATTCACTGTTCAACACTCTCCAAAAGACTTAAAGATCATTAAAGAGGTAATCTTCCATATTATTCCATCAAGTTGTTTTAAGTTAATATTAATATGTATGTGCCATCTTTGTGAACTATACAACTAATCTTACTGTCTGCCTCAGGCACCGGAAGGCCCTGAGAGGGATATTTGATAACCAACAACCCAAGAATTTTACCCTATAGTAGAATTGGCGACTCCGCTGGGGATTTACCCATAGTTTCCGGACTATTTCTTTCCTCCTTTCTTCTTTCCTCTGTTCACAGACCCTTCTGACCAGTATTATGCCTAGTAGACATTTCAAAAGCTCGCAGAGTTCAATCCTGTTTCTGTTTGACCATCTGAAGAAATTTACCCTGGCTAACGCTACCTCTGTTGGTTTTCCAATGCATTATAATGTTGGCTCTACTTAAATACAGTGCATTAGTCTCTGGATTAACGCTGTCTTTACTCAGAGACAGTGTGTTACTCAGCCAAATTTTGTTGTTCACCTCTGTGATTGTGTTTTGGTTGTAGAGTTTTTTGGCCATCAATATCTCTCCTTGACTGAATCCCTGTGCTTGTTTACTAAGCTGGCATTTCTGTTTGTTTACTCTTGTTTGAAATGTTAGTGTCAAAAGAATTTACTTTTTAGAGAAGATTTTTTTTTTTTTAGTTTTTCTGCATCTAGCTGAGCTAATTCTGAAAATTTTAGTTCATAGACTGTTAAGAAGAGGTAGATAAAAGTCTGAATCTTTAAAGTTGAACTATGCTATTTGAATGATAGTGCATGGATGTTGAAAAGAAACCTCTCCTTGTAGAAATACTCTTCATCGAATTGAATATTTAGAGCATATTTTTGCATGGTTTCTTGAGTCAAAGTCTCATTACATTTCATATGTCCACTCCCCCTCCGCAAGACTAATAATCAAGTACACTAAGAATCAAGCGATAATAAAATAAATCACATTACTCTTTTGAGCTCACACCAACAGTAGTTCAGGCTAGGATCTTGGGTTAGGAAAAGTGAGAAAATCACCCAAGATCTCAAAACTTGAGACTAGAGTCATTAACGAGCGAAATCCTACTGCACTCATATTATCAGGACCATTCCTTTACCAGAGTTTAGCGTGAGACAACACTTGGGTGCACAAGAAGGTAGCCCGCTTTCGACTGCATCCGGTGGGTGTGTTATATATTGGGGTTCCCTTCGGGGATGTCGAAACTAGATCTAGGATCTAGGTATTCTGCCCATATCGCATGTTGTCCTTGACCGTGGACCCCCCTGATGATGTCTGTGATTTGAGGTATCTTTAGTGTTCATACTTTTTAGGGACTTACACAAGGTGACTGGGACGAGCTGTCCTGGTACCTGAAACAGATGAACCCACTCTGTCTTCGGTCTTTAGGAGGGTACTTGTCTTCACGAGAGTGCTTACATCTATCGTCTAAGGTTCAGGCGAAGCTCTAGAGTGACCGTAACTATACTTTTTACCAACCCTCTCTGTATACTATTGTGATACTGGATTTCATCACCAGAAAATGGTAGTACTCAGACAGGGCACCCTATTATGGCTACTTGCTGATTGATTTTAGAGAGTCCTTTTTTCTTTTTTTTCCTTTTTAGGTGTGTGGTTACTATCATTGAGACTTTATAATACATCACAATTTATTAAAATTTGTTAAAAATAAACAGGTCACCATGGCGTCATCCGACCCACGCCATCTGTCTCGATGATAGCAAGGTCTACCTCCTCTGAGTCTTGAGGAAGAACTAAACCTTGGTGAACCCGTGCCTTCTGCGGAAGAGCAGTCTCCATTGACAAACCCTAATTTTCACATAGCCTCATATCATATAGAATTTCGAGAGGACCCTTTCATGGAAGGGGTTGTACCTCATTACAATCCTCCACTCACTGATCCATTGAGGCCTATGATAGTTCAGATTCCACCATGCCAAGACATGTCTTCGGCCGCACAAACATCCATTTCACAACCGGCATCCACATGGTCGATGCTAATGGCAACCATCCCAGGTTCGCCACCATCCTCCCCGCCGGTTGTCAGTTTTATGCAATCACTTGGTAACCCAAATAGTCATCATATATGTAATCCCAACCTTATGGTCATCACAACTGTCAGTCGCTCACCGAGTCCTTCGGGATCTACTCTTATCGTGACCACGTTGGGACCCACGGTTGCTCCTCCCATGAGCGTGACTACTTCGGTTCCTTTTAGCAACCCTTTCAGTTGTAACCCTTTGCTGAGTTCAAACACCTTGGCCACTATACCAGGAGGCAATGTCACCAGCACACAAGTAGCAGGGAACATTTCACTTCCCCTGCAATCCTTAGGACAAATGGGACAACCTATTGTTAATACTATTCCCTTAAGTGATTCAAATATAGGTGTAGGGTCTATGCCATTGCCGAACTATGCAAGTAGTAGCATACCTCTGAGAAACTCTATTGCATCCATATGGACTAACCCACCCCAACCTCCATCTGGAATGGGAGGGCACTTTTATACTGGGGGCAACCAACCATTCACCCCGCAATAAAATATGCCCTATGGATTGCAACCATATGTCCCTACCCCTCCACCTATAGGAAATTTTTATCAAAGTCCTACTTATCCTCCTAGTAACACATTGATGGGCGGACCCTATGGTCTAAATAGTTAGCCCATACTTCCTTGTTTAGATTCAGGGGAAAATCCACAATTTCCATTTTTGGCAGCTCTGGACATCCCCGAAATCCATAAACTGACTAATGATCCCATCAATCAAAACCCGCTCTGGCCTCCAGTACCGCACAAGATTCCTTCCGACATCCCAAAGTTTGATGGGAAACAAGGGGATGACCCAGCCGCACACATCACTACCTTTCATCTATGGTTTATATCTAATTCCATGGTGGATGATAGTGTCCAGCTTTTACTGTTTCCCTGCACCCTTACAGGCAATGCCGCCAAGTGGTATATTGAATTGCCACGCGCCGACATCAACACTTTTGCCGCTTTAGCGACGGATTTTCTAAAGAGATTCCAATTACCAATCAGATTTGAAACCAGAATGGAACTGTTAACCTCACTACGCCAAGACACCACCACCCACATCTCCGATCACATCCATGAATGGAGACGTAGGAGGAGCCTAGTCAAAGCGCCAATCCCGGATCATCTCTTAGCTAATTGGTTTTGTAAGTCTCTCTTACCCCACATCTCTAAAGACATTGGCCTTTCCGGTGCGGTTACAGAAGATCAATGTATTCGTTGTGCCCAACATTTGGATTTAATCTATTCACAATCTGGAATGCTATATGATTTTCTCCCCAATGCCCCTGGTAACCCAAATCCTCCAGCTACTCAAAAAATCGGAGCTCATGCCGATGGTCTCGTTGGCACAATATCTGGTGTAGCCACAAAACAATCTTGGGGGCAAGCCTCCCAGCCATCCTCGACTGCCACCGCCCCTCACCAAATGACTACTCTTCCTATCGCTGAGGTAAATTCTGTGCAAACTTCACAAAAACCTAGTGGAAAAAATAAGAAGAACAAGAAAAAGACATCTTCTTCGGAAGAGAAGTCGGACAATCAGAATAACCCTAATCAGAAAAATGTTGCCAAAAATGAAAAAGGGAAGGAAAAACCCATGAAATTTCCTTGCAAGATTTGCGCAGAGGACCACTTGAAATACAAATGTCCTCGGCTGCAGGAATGCACCGATTTTATCGCAAACAGGGATTCTGGGCAAACACCTGCCGTTCTTCATAATCCTTTCCCTAATCAACAGCATCAACATCAACACATGGTTGACAACCCGCCACAACCCCAGCAATGGGGAAATGGTGGTTCACATCCTTCCGGTGAAGGACCATCCGCCATTTATGGAATTGAGAGTGTTGAACTTTAAACACGAGCCAAGCTTTATGGGAATCCTACCATATATGCTCAAGAACCTGGTACTAGTTCAAATCCATCGCCGCCCAATGATTTTCATATCGAACGACCTACTGTTGACCCCGTGATTCGTCGCCCCAAAGGGACACTTCGACGCACGACTCATAACACCTCTGCACGTGCAGCCCAAAACTACAACATTGTATAAGACTTGGTGCAAGCACCGTCAGCTATGTCTGCTCTAGAAGTATTGCAAACTTGTCCAGCACAAAGAAAAGCCTTGCTTTCGGCCATTGGTGGAATAGACCCCTAGGATTCCATGCTAGCTATCTTTGATATGGAAAAATATAAAGCTCGCCTCTCACACCAACTCACATTCTAGGTGCAGGTTGTGTCGAAAGGGAGACCAATCCATCACACTGTCATAGATGAAGGTGCTTCGACCTGTGTTATTTCACAAACTTGCTAGCTCAATTTAGGTTCTCCTACCTTAACACAGCCGTCGAATTCCCTCAAAGCTTTCGATGGCCACATGTTCCTCCCAAAAGGATACCTTGCTAGCTTTCCCATCACTCTGAGTGGGAAAAAGGTAACTGTGGACGTTGAAGTCATAGATTTCCATCTCGGCTATAATCTATTTCTTGGTCACAGTTGGTCTTATGCCATGACCGCCATTGTTTCTTCAGTCTTCCGAATCATCCTATTTCCATTGGATGGGAAAATAGTCACAGTGGATCGGTTATCCTTCTGCACCCCTGATTATATCACGTTACCAAGTAGCACTGTACCCCTAATAGGAGGCTTTCCTGACTCTTACGTTAGTATCGATACCAATCTCCTGAAGGCATCTTCCCTACTGGGTTGTTTTCCTCTCCTGTTGCCACAGATCCCAAACACGGTTGCAATGATATCCACCACTTTGGATGGCTCTATCAACCCATGGATCATCCTGGCACCTTCAGACATCACTTCCTACGGAGATCAGATGCCACTCTCCCCAGCCGAGTTGGCCTACCAAGTCATCCAAATTACATCTGAACCCTCCACTGCTATGGTTTCGACCAAAGGTAAAAACCTCCCACCCATCACAGTTCTCTCTAAGGATCTCCTTAATGAAGTCTTGCCTATAGACAAAGCTATTCGAGAGATCATGTATCTAGAAGAATGACCTTGGGGAGAGTTTCACCATCGTGCTTCGATGATCGACTTGGACGTGATAAAAACTGAAATCCCATCCTTTGACCCACCTGATATGGTTCCCTCCGATTACACGACTGTTCAAACTATCGATTCAGAAGGGAACATGGGTAATATTTCTAAGACAATTCTCATTGATATCTCGGTCAAAACGGGTATCGTGGAAAATATTCAGATTGGAGCCGATTGCAATCCTGAGGAAATTGCATGCTTCACATCCCTTTTCAAGGAATTCCGCGATGTGTTTGCTTGGTCTTATGACGAAATTCTCGGAATAGATCCATCTATAGTCGAGCATGAAATCAAGATTTATGACAATGCCAAACCAATTCGGCAATGACTCAGACTTGTCCACCTGCGTAAAGCAACCGCCATCAAAATTGAGGTACAAAAAATTTTAAACGCTGGTTTCATCTATTCCATTCCTTTGACGGAATGGGTTTCCAATCCGGTTCCCGTCGATAAAAAAAAAGGCACCATTCGAGTTTGTGTTGACTATCGCGATTTGAATGCCACTCGTCCCAAAGAAAATTATCCTACACTATTCATAGATCAAATTCTCGACGATTGTGCTGGATGCGAATCTTTTTCCTTCATGGATGGATTCTCGGGCTATAACCAGATTGCAATTAAAAAAGAAGACCAACATAAAACTACCTTCATCTGTCCTTGGGGCACATTTGCGTATTGTAAACTCCCATTTAGTCTGAAGAATGCTGGAGCAAATTTTCAGTGGGCTATGGACTATGCTTTTCACGACATTCGACTTATTGTACAGGCTTACATGGATGAACTTATGGCCCATTCCAAGAAATGACCTGATCACCTCGCTCATCTGAAAGAAATTTTTGCTAGGTGTAGATTCTACAATATACATCTGAATCCTCATAAGTGCATATTTATGGTCGAGTTCGGGCATCTGTTAGGTTTCATTGTCTCCAAGCACGGGATTAGGGTTGATCCTGATAAGGTTAAGGTGATTGTTGAATTGTTGGCACCACAATCCATCCTTTAACTCCAACGTTTGCAAGGGAAGGCAAACTTTTTACGTTGCTTCATCATTAACTATGCCGAGATGACGAAAGGATTTATGTGACTATTGAAGAAAGGAACACTATACTGGTGGGATGACCAAGCTCAACGGTCATTTGATGCTTTAAAACATGCACTTGTTTCAGCCCCACTCCTTAGTGCCCCCGACTACTCACACGACTTTCTCCTCTACTTGGCAGCCTCACCATCCTCACTTGGAATGGTTCTGGTTCAAGTTCACAGTGACAATAGTGAACATGTGATATACTATTTGTCCAAAGGTCTAATCGGACCTGAACTACATTATTCACACATGGAGAAACTTTCTCTGGCGATAGTTTTTTCCGTCACCCGACTCCGAAACTATATATTTCTGTGACAGACTACGGTTATTGCTTTGGAGAACCCCATGAGACACATCCTGCCTCTACAAATTATTGGGGAAAAATATTCCAAATGGATCATAATCCTCCAACAATTTGATTTGGTCTTCATAGCTGCAAAAGCAAAGAAATCCCTCGTCTTCGCCGAATTATTATCGGACCTTCCTAGAATTGACCCAAGAGAAGTAGCTCATGATCCATTTCCTGATGAATCTGTATACTTGGTCGATTCTTCGGACCCATGGTATGGAGACATTTTGGTCTACCTACAAACCCAACGCTTCTGCCCAACTCTCACGTTCGACGACCATCGTCATATCCACCACCAGGCAAAGCACTACCTCATGCTAAATGATACATTATATCGCCGTGGTGTCGATACTATTCTCCGGCGTTGTCTCACTTTCAATGAAGCAGAACATGTTTTGAATGACTGCCACACAGGGACATGCGGTTGTCATATTTTGGGCATAGCTACTGCCCAAAAAATATTGCGCGTAGGTTACTATTGGCCCACTTTGTTTAAAGACTGCA
The DNA here is from genome assembly GCA_034641835.2 of Pinus albicaulis. Classification (NCBI taxonomy): domain Eukaryota; kingdom Viridiplantae; phylum Streptophyta; class Pinopsida; order Pinales; family Pinaceae; genus Pinus; species Pinus albicaulis. Next base: position 122,098 of record JAXQQM020082947.1, on the reverse strand, counting down.
TTGCAGCAGTCCAGAAGTGCCATCCATGTCAAATTTTCACAAAGAAAATGCATGCTCATCCTGCCCCCCTTTTTTCTGATTATCTCCATTGTTCCTTTCGCTAAATGGGGAATTGACTTCGTCACCTGCAATCCCACTTTGGAAAATGGACACAAATACATCGTGGTTGCGGTCGACTATTTTATGAAATGGGCGGAAGCCATTCCCACTTTTAAGGCTGATGGCGAAAGCACCGCTCTCTTCCTGTTCAATCAGGTAATCTGTTGGTTCGACGTACCCCTATATATTGTCACAAATCATGGATCCCACTTTCAGAATCATATGATGACCGAATTAACATCCATGCTAGGTTTCCGTCAAGATCAATCTTTGTCTTATTATCCTCAAGCTAATGGTCAAGTTGAAGCCGTAAATGGCATCCTCAAAACCATGATTCCTCGACTGGTCAGAAATCATAAAACCACATGGCATAGGAAGTTGTATTCCGCGTTTTGGGCATACCGAACGTCAGTCAAAATTGCCACAGGCTTCACGCCATTCCAACTTGCATTCGGCCTGGAGGCAGTACTTCCAATCGAGTGTGAAATTCCATCACTCAAACTTGCCGTTGAACTCCTGCCTGGCACCACCGCCACAGAAGAGTGCTTGCTCTCGCTCGATCATTTGGATGAAACTTGTTGAGATGCTACACTAGCACTCGGAGCTCACCAGCGCCGAGTCAAAGTTCAATACGACAAATATGTCAAGCCTCGTTCTTTCCAAGATGGCGATCTTGTTCTACTCTATGATCAGAAACATGACCTCTTGGGGGCAGGAACGCTCCAACCATTATGGCTTGGTCCTTACATCATCACTAAATTCCTCTCAAAAGGGGCTTACGAACTTCAGGACTGTAATGGAATTCCACTCGCGGAGCCCCACAATGGGTTCTATCTAAAGAAGTATTTTATATGCTTTGTAATTTTATGTATATAAGTTTTGCCTATTGTTTTGATGTTTCTGGATATTTTTTGGTTTTTGAGGTGTTTTTTCTCATGTATAATCTTTTTATTTCACACAGAAGCCACCACCCTCCTTATCATACGTCGGATATGCAGATGGTGCTAGTTGTCACACTAGACGCATTGCTTCAGCTACTTGGGTTCTCTACACTCCTGAGTCAGACCTTCTTGGTTCTGGGGGAATCTTCTTAGGTAGCGCCACCAGTAATGTTGCCGAGTACATGTCAGTGATCCCACTCCTCACGGAGGCGACATCTCATGACATCTCCAATTTAGTGGCCAGGTTAGATTCCCAAATCATTGTTATGCAGTTAAACAATCATTACCATGTCCGTCATCCAGTCTTGTTACGTTATTTTTTAAGGGTGCGACTTTTATAATGTCAATTTCAAACAGTCACATTTGAGCACGTTCCTAGAGAATTTAATGCATTAGCCGATTCTTTGGAAAACTATGTGTTAGATTGACATTTGTCACATTTGCTATAAAAGATTTACTCACGAGTATATATATTTTTATCCCATTGAAAATACATAAAAAATAAAAAAACACAAAATCACCAAAAAATATGTATATATATATGTCGTGTCCAGTACAATAGTTACATCAAAAAATCTTCCAAAACTTGGGTGTTTTACAAAAAATTGGCTATACTAAGCCATGCTCTGACACTAATACATCCGCTCTGCCAGCTAGGCCTGATGATCATGGTAACATACAACTGCTCTGGCTATCCTCCTCAGAGGCACCAGGTATCTCTCCGGCACACCTACGGTATGCCGTTGCAAATGAATTGGAACCTCCCACATAGGAAGGGGTGGTATATCCATAATCAAAATCTCCAGGTTTTAGGAGAGTTCATGTAAAACTTGGGCATCATCATCCTCGGTGGCTTCCGCATCCTCTGCTGGTGCGCCAGCCCTGGGTAGTTGCAGTCCTCGCCGTGCATAGCGAGGGGTCCCAACTGGACAGACAGGTGCCAAATCTGTGTCAAGAAAACAATGCTTCATGTCAAAACATAACTTTCACCCTATTTTCAACAAAAAAAAAATTTCATAAACATTCAAAAGAAAAAAAACAAAGTACTTCATATAGTACACTGATCATTTCCTTCTTACGATCGAGTCCCCACTGGGTGCCAGGGGGCAGTGCTAACTCCGGATCTCCTGTGAAGTTCATCCTTGCATAGGGAAAATCCTCGATCATAATAATCTGGGAGTTCAGCCAATCGAAAAATCCATCATCAAAACAGTGGCGGATGGGACCCTCTCAAGTCCGCGGAAGCAAAGATGCCCACTGAGCCTGCCTCGGCTCGCATGGGCCCAATGGCACTATAATGATCCTGGGCCTCATCAATGGTACTCGCTCCAATAATAAAGAGAAAATCAGTGTATTGTACCCAAAATCTCTCTGGGTATGGTTCTTACATGCGGTAAGCTCTACTCAGACCCGATGGACAACTCCGTCACACCAGTCAAACACCTAAGGTTGCATACAGTCCAAGGCTAGTAGCATCTGGGCCTTGGTAACCACATGCTGACTCTTGGCACTTGCCAAGCGAACAATCATCACCTAATATAGACCTTAGTGGTCTCAAAGTCACCCGTGCGATCGGTACCCGGTTGCTCACAACCTGTGTGTCACGTATGCAATGCTCAAGAATAAGATCAGCAGTGGAACGCGGGTCGGCTCTAGACCCCGTTAAGTTGGGCCTTGGTCCACAACATGATAGGCTGGTCAAAAAGTACACATCATCCTTCTCGATTGACAGCTCATTGCCCCCAATCCAAAAGACATGGTGCTGCTCGTCCCATTGCTGGATTAGCCACCTCAAGAGGTCCTCTTGACCCCTCATCAGTTCTAAATGGGCATATTTTAGCAAATCACATCTGTGGAGAGCCATCAAGCTTTCAACATCCATAATCATATCTTGTTCTTCCCGTTCATGTTCTCTCTCTCGCCATATACTCATGATTAACAGCTGAATACCTGCAAATGCAACATTTTTAACCGATTAAAAATTGCTTGGACCACTTCAAAATGTTGAGAAATGAGTCGCTAAAAAACACGGTGTGCCTAATGCTGGCCATAGTGTAAAATAGAGCACACTAACGTGGCATCCCTTCACGGGAAGTGCGCTTAACGCGGCTCTAACACTACTGGCCCGTGTTAGTCGTAAACATTTTTTAGGGCCTCACAAATTTCCCATTTTGAACCAACAAAACTTAACAAAAAGACAATTAAATGATAGCAGGAGGTTCTAGCTCTTACCTGGATCTCGCGGGAAGGAAAACCGTTGCCCAGATTAACCGCAATCGTCAGCTGAAGATTTCACCCATTTTCACCCCAGAGCTCCTTCACAACACTCAAAACAGTGAAAATGAAGGTCTTCTGACCTTCTTATAGCCAATTCTGGGGCATGACTCTCTTAAGCTAGTAGGAAAAAGTCGTGAATTCTTGTTGCATATGTGTCGCAACTATTGATATTTGTTACTGATGTTCTGATGAGTGATAAAGATTCATATGCAGACATACACATGTTTACTCGAGCATTCTTTTTACGGTATTTTTCTTGCTCGTTAATCTAAAAAACCTCGAGTTCCCTTCTTCGGACTCGTTAAACTTATACGAAGTTGATGTCGAGCATTCTTTTTACAGTATTTTTCTTGCTCGTTAATTTGAAAAACCTGGAGTTCTCTTCTTCAGACTCGTTAAAACTGATATGAAGAAGCACTAAGCTTTCTTTTTAGGGACCTTTTTCTCGCTCATAAAACTGAAAAAACCCCAAGTTGACTTTGTCGGGTTCGCTAAACTACCACGACAGAGAGTAAGGAGCCATTCTTTTCCTCTTTTTCAAAGCTCTTTAAATAAAAAAAGTGACCGAGTTTTCTCTGCATGACTCGTTAAAATTTCACGGAGAGCACCGAGTTTTTCTTTGTTGGACTAGTTAAAATTTCACAAAGAGTACTGAGTTTACTCCGTCTCCTCGTACTCATAACAAAATGAGGTAGACGTCTATCGAACATAGATTTCTCACTTTTCCAGCTTCGATGGACTGACTCACAGAAAATGAACTATGTCGGGCTTACTATTCTCCCTTTGTCGTGCCCGGTTATCAAGACATGACAAAGGTACCCCAATGGAGTTGTCTTTTACGACATTTTTCAGACTCTCTAAACATGAAAAATTCACTGAGTTTACTCATCTGGACTCGTTAAACCTAATCAGACGAGGCACGGAGTTGTCTTTTATGATATTTTTCAGACTCTCTAAATATGAAAAATTCACCAAGTTTACTCGTCTGGACTCGTTAAACTTAATCAGACGGGGAAAAATTTGGACAAAATGGATACTACCTCTATTACATTTCAGAAAGGTCGATTTGGCAGCAAAAATCTTGAACATGGCACTTCCCAGAAAAATCTTTCGCAATTATCCGAACCCTACCATCTATGAGTATTAGCCTTCATCTCCCAGTGTCCCTACACCGGTAAAATCCTAAAAAACTCTTTGGTGTTCATTAAGCCTCAGCTGCCTAGTACCCTGTTACAGTGCCTTCTATTGTTCAAGCAGATCTCGCTATCTACTGCTCCTCTTATCAACCAAACTGCTCATTATGCTAGAATTATTTGTCGTCCGACATCCCCATTTACTCTTCATTATATCTATCACAAAAAAAATCATTTTGTTTTTGTTTCGTGTTGACTGATGTAGGACGCCTCAGTGCCTACCTTTCAACAAATCTCTTCCTATCGACTTCAACATCTTATCTAGGAAGATGATCCAGAAACCCATCAGTACTTGGATACTTGCAGACATCAGTGGTAGGTAGTCTTGTGTTTGATTAGGAGTCTTCATCATTGGCTCCTGGTCGAATTATTCTATGAGTGTTCGACTTTAACTCTTTTTATTCACAATCGCTAGATTGTACTGTGCAGCTTAGGGACCATCATCATTATCGGTGGCCACCTTCGCGTCTGTTAACAATTTTCATTATTGATTGGTAATCAGAATATTTCTCACATGTTCGACGATAGATCCTTCATTCACATGTTGAGAAATATGCAGTTTAAGTGAATCGGCGATCAAGACCTTGGGGCAAAGGTTACATCATTAAAGTTGTGTTCCCTTCCCCAAGTTGCGATATTGTTTATGGAGATAGCTTCTTCAGCCTGATCCTATTATGACAGACACTTCCACATTGTGCTTATCAGTGGATAGATTCTTCATATATCTATTCTAGAGAAATCATGTTGTTTAAGCTATTGAGCATGGGAATGCCCAACTCAAGGCAGATACTATATTTTATGACATATGTTGTTGTTTCAGGTTTTCCTCAGTCTTTCAATCTCTTTATCTATACTACACACATTATAAAGTATTTTGGCCATCGTCTTTGTCTCTGACCTCACACTTTAGGGGGCATCTATTATAGGTCAAAATACCTCCTCATCGGCTCAGAGGAGAAGATAAATATGGAAGGAATACAAATACCTAAACTAAACCTATTTCTGCCAAGGTAACGCCTCACTATAACAACACAAGAGCGTTCTAATGCACCTGATAAGTGAATAGGCCGCGTTAGTGGCTAGGGAAATGCTTTATTTACACTAGAGGGCAGCGTTACCCATGTTTTGAGTATGGAACGGGAAAAACCCGTGGAGAATGATTTGAATTTCTAGCTTTTTCTCACAAGAGAGTCAGTACAAAAAGGAAACTGCAAAGCACTAAACTCTTATTGGGCCTTGCCATAAACAACTGAACTCTCAAAGAAGGAAAAAGCATGGAAGTTGAGGAAACATCTTGGTTTTTTCTATTCAGAACTGGTGGAAAGAGAAGGACAATGATTGCTCTCTCCATCTCCTATAAAATGGAGTTGAAGGCTCTCGGTTCAAGGTCGAAGGATTGTCAAAGTTTTTGAATACTTGTGAAGTAGAGAACATTGTTGTAGTGTGAAGGTCAAAGGTCAAAGAGGTTCATTGAGAACTTGTTGATCAAGACATCACCACTCTGAGAGATAGAGAGATTGGAAGGCTGAGGAGGGCTTGGTATAACCGATGGTTGTAATCCTCCTTTTTATAAATCAATAGAACTGTATTTGTTTTGTCCATTCTATGCGTTGATATTGTCATTTTTATTCAATCACTTATATAGCATGAGATGAATGGCTTAGATGTGCATAGTTTAAATGTTTATTGTTACACCATTTTTTGGTCATCTAATCTATTATCATTAGATGGACCTAAGTACACCATGTAAGACCAATTTTACCCTAACTAAAATTGCTTTCACTATGTGAAATAACTTAGTAAAACAACTTTATTAAGTTGTTTATGGTCTAAACAGGAAACCACAAAAGGAAATAATAAAAAAATCTATATTTGTTTATATTTTCTCAAAGAATAATTAGTTAAACATCAATTTAATTATTATTCTTGGTCATATTTAACCCAAAACAAGGAAATCAATTAAATAAATCCTTATTTATTTGATCATTTTCTAGGAATAAGTTAAATTTGACTAAATCATTTATAAATAATTAAATAAATCATTATTTATTTAATTATATTTCCACCATTTCCTTAAAATAATAAATAAATCATTTATTTATTTATTATTTATAAATAAAGGAATTGACCCAAGTCAAAAATCCTTTTCCCTCCAAAAAATATAATAAAATATTCCTAAAAGGTGGTTCTAAAATTTGATTAATAATATTTTATTCATGCACCAAGTTCTAGACCGCCCTAATATTTTGTTATAAATAGAAGGGTTTTCCCATTCATTAGTCACCTTTCATTGCATTAGATCACTCTGGATCTATACTCTTGGTCTGACTTTGAGCCATTATCATTGTCACATTCTTCATCACTTGCTTTGTGAGCTCCCTTTGAGTTCTATGTTTGTCTGGGTTTTCTACACCAACAAGAGAGAGAAATTTTAGATCTGAAATGCTGAGGACTTTCAAGAACCCATCCCATTGAGGAGAATTGGAAACACCTTTCTTGTTTTCCTCTCAGGTGCCCCTTTTATATATAATAAAAAATTCTTTCAAATATATTGTTCTTGTCTTGTCTATTGGATACATGGAGCAACATTTCATTTTTACTGCTTAATGTCTTTTATGCATAGATCTGGATTTGTGCAGCTTTATTTGGATCAACTAACTGCAGATTTAAAGATATTGGCAGCCATAATCGATGTTAGGGCTATTTGTTATGCGTAGCTAAAGTGGTCTTTTTCGACGAAAGATTCATACTAACAATTGGCGACTCCGCATGGGTTTTCTTTTGCGACCGCTGTCGTTTTATATATTCCTGCATATCCAGCTATTTCAGACCCTAGGGTTTCTCTTCAGTTTTCTGTTTTTCCTATTTTTATGGTGCTTTTCACCTCTAAAACCCTCAAACATTAAAATTTTTAACTTCCGTGTGTTTTTGGCCCTATTGCACAGGTGACAGACATCAGCCGCAGCTGAGACGACAACTTTTTATGAAATCTGCCGCCGAGAGACCCGGATCTGCAGGTCGCACTTATTGGCCCAAAAACTGCGACCTGGACTGGAGGGCGCACTTTTCTGCCCCAAAACTGTGACCTGGACTGAAAATAGGTCAGAACCTGCGACCTGCACTTTTTTCTGCACTTTTCCAGCAATTTTTATGGGTTTGTCTGAAGCTTTTGTCAAGGTTTTCCAGCCTCTGTCTTTTCCCATTTAGACCTGTTTCTAATCTGTTTCACTCAACTAAGTGGGAATCTTTCCCCTTAGGGCTTTAGTACCCTCCACTTTTTGTGGGCGAGTTTTAGCCATTTCAGACGTTTGAATTTTCAGAGTTTCAGCCTTCTTCTTTTCAGATCTGATACCTCATTTTCAGATCCCTCCATATTAGCTCGTATCCCTTTCAAATCACCTCATCTAGTTTGTTTGGGTTTATCTCTAGGGTCACCTTCTTGTCCCTTCTACCTTTAGCTGATTCCCTCCTTTGTAGAAACAACCTTGCCTCTGCCTCTTTTCAATTCTCTGCACCTCTTTTCAGCAGATTTCTCCTTTAGATCCCTATCCCTCTCGACCTTAGATCTATTGGCCTCTTTTTAGCGTGTTTTGATTAGATTTTTTCCATCTTCTAGACTATTTTTGAGAGACCCGCCTTCTTGGGTTAGATTGATGCATTGTTAGCTGTTAATTTTCTGTTATTTCAGTCTTATTTATTGTTCTCTGCAGATTTATTTTCAGTTATGCAGCACACTTTTTTTTTTACTCTCAAAACGTCTGGGTTTAAAAATTAAAATTAACACACACCACACAATGACCCTAAGTGAAGAAGATCATGGTTAACACCGCCTGGCAAAGACTTTAAAATCAATTGACACTGCACCTCTCTACCCTTGTTTTGACATTGACCTCACTTGATTTTGCACCTCCCTGCCTTTGTCGGTTTTTCTTCTTCCCATCATCATTACGCCTCCATGGTGTTTATCCCGGAGACTTCTTGGCCTTCACCCTCAGTTTCTGGTTGGTCGACTTCCTCCTTCCTGTCATCATCGAGTTAGTCCTCCCCCGAGTCCGCACTCCAACTCTTCTTCTGATTGTTTAGGTTCTCCCCCTACTCTTGGTTCTCCCCCTGTTACCTTCACCATGTCTAGTTTAGGGCCTAGTGCTAGCGGAAACCCTAGTTCTACTTCTAGGTCCGTTTCCAGTGGAACCACTACGGGAACTACCTCGACTGTCCCTTTGCTCCCTTATATGGCCAGTCTCAGTCTCCCCGATTTCAATCAGCTGATGAATGATCCTATCCGCCACGATGTTAGTTGGCCTGCTATGCCAACCAAGCTCCCCTCCGACATTCCCAATTTCAAAGGCCTTGCTAGTGAAGATCCCTCCAACCATATACGATCTTTCCACATGTGGTGTTCATCCAATTCCATTACTGATGATTCCATCCGTCTTAGATTGTTCCAACACAAGCTTACCGAGGAAGCTTCTAAATGTTATGTTGATCAGACCGCCTCTTCCCATATCACCTTTGTGACCATTTCCCAAGCCTTTTTATCTTATTTCCAGCACCCTCTCCAATACGACACTGGTACAGAACTCTTGACTTCTTTCCATCAATCCTCTTCGACCCGCCTTTTCGCCCATGTCCAGGAATGGCGGAGAAGAAGGAGCCTCTGTCGAGCTCCCACCTTTGAAGATCGGGTTTATATGGACTGGTTCCTCCGCTCTCTCTTACCTGCCATCGACAAAGATGTCGCATCCCAGTTCCCTCAAACCAAAGAAGACGCCCTCCAAATAGCCTTTAAATATGACCTTATCTATGCTCAATCTGGTTATGTTTATACCGTCTTTCCTGACCTCCCCAAACCCAGTGGCGCTAACGCCCCGGGGGCATCTCACTCTACCGACGGTATCGTTGGAGCTCTTTCACATACCTATGCTCAACCTCTTATGGGCTATGGTTTCCCTCCAGGAGGGGCCAGCACCTTCAGCACTTTTCCCCCTCCAGGTAGCATGTATCCAGGATACGGCATGCCTCCTCCTTTTTCCCACCCTCCTGCTTACCTCAATGTTGCCCACCCTAACCCTTATCCTTACCCACAGCCTGGTGTCCCAACTCCTCCAGCATTTGGACCTCTCACTCCCTTTCCTTCTCAACCCCCGCAACCGCACTTACTACCCCCTCCAGGGCAATTATTTGCGCAGCAGGGCGCGACTAATTCTCTTCCTTCTCAAAGAAAGAGGAAAGGCAATCAATATGCCTCTGGTAATCATGGATCCAATCCTCCAAGTATTGATTCTAACACTGCTAACCAGCCACAGGGTTCTCAGCCCAATCCGGACAGGCCTCTTCACACCAATAAGCCTTGTTCGTGTTGCGGTTTTTATGGTAATTACACCCACGATTGTCCCCTATTACCACAGATGCGGAAGATGTGGGATTCCCAAGCCACCGTGCGGAGATAAAATTCCTCCCCTATTGTCCCTCCCAATACGGCTACTTCTCAACCTGCTATGTTTACCGATCCTTTCCCTCAACAAGGATTCGTGGCTACTCAACCACCTCATGCCCCGGTAACCACTCAACCTTCCCCTTCTGGTTCCTCCGATTACCAGATTCTCACGATGGCCTCTGACCAACCTCTCATCGTCGACCTTAACCTTCAAACTCGGTCTCGTCAGTACTCCACGCCTCCCGCTTCGCCTGTCCCCGAGTCCCCATCTTCAGGTCCTACAGAGCCTCTGTCGACACCCAATGGTCCCTTGCAAATCCCTCCGCCCAAAGCTGAGGTTCATACCAAGATTCCTAAGGGACCACTACGCCGAAATGCTGCCTTTGGTCGGGCTGCCCATTCATATAGCATAGTAGATGATCTGGCACAATCTCCTGTTGCCATTTCAACACTGGAACTCCTCCAGTCATGTCCTTCTCAAAAGAAGGCTCTACTATCTGCCATGGGTGTTGTAGATCCTGCTGATGACCAATTGATTGTTTTCGATGCCTATCAGTCAAACCATCCCCCCCTTCCTGCTTCTGTTGCTTTCCAAATCCCAATCAAAATCCGAAATGCCAATGTCGCTTGGTGTATTATTGATGAGGGGCCATCTACATGTGTGATGTCTGGCGAACGTTTGCATGATGCAATCATCTCAGGTTGACCTTACGCAGCTCGCTGCGGCTAGTCAGCAACCTCAATCTCGCCCGCTGCAACCAGCTCCTAGCCCTTTGCCTCTGCTGACCGAACCTCTTCCGCTTGGACCTTCCCATCTACCTAGCACTCAGGAGCCTCCCTACCCTCCTAAGTTGGTTCCCCCAGGTCTCCACCATATGGGAGTCGTCCCTCCTGGTCATTACCCATCTGGTCAGATACCTTTCCTTGATCCTCGTCCCGGAGTCTATTCAATTCCCATTATGGCAACCCTTTCCCTCCCTAATTTGACCCTGGGCATACCTTTCTGGTACCTTACTCCTCCAGCTGAGACCCCACCAGGCCACCCCAAACCATACCTTGCTGTGACACCAGTTCAACTGATTCCCTTCGCTTCTTCCATCACTACAGTGCCCCTAGCCCCTCCGTAATACCATCCTCATGCTATGACAGCTACGGGCAAGAAAAGAAAAGCTCGCAAGGGGGCATCCAAAGACAAGGCCACCACACCTGACCCTACCCCTCCTCCACTCGCCAAGCCTTGTGCCTTGTGTGATGGTGTCGGTCATGCCACACATACTTGTCTTGAGTTGCCCCATATCCAACCCATGGTTAAAGTCGTGTTCCCTAAATCTACGGTCCCTGAAACCTCTGTTTCTTCCTCGTCTGCCGCCAAGAACCCAAAGACTCTTCGCACCAAAAAAACCTGTGCTCTGTGTGGTGTCCATGGCCATTATTCTCACCATTTTCCTCACCTCACGCATTACCGAGCCTCTTTAGAGGTCATTCACGAGTATGAAGTTGAAAAAAATCAATCCACCTCTCCCATCCTTGCTCAGTATGCGTTAGGCTTACTCAAGGATCCCCCTGCTACCATTGACATTCCTCCCCCTGATGTTGAGATGTCAGAACCTGCTGCCTCCCTCCTATACCTATCATCATTCGTATGACCCTCAGAGTACATTCCCTCTGAATCCACTCCATCTATTTTGTTTGATTCCCCTTCAGCAACATTTTTGGGCTCTACATGCTTTGACCATCTTTTTACTTGTTCTTCTGTCTTCCCTCGCGACGATCCGTATGTGAGCCTTTATTCCCATGCTGATGATTTAGGTAGCTTTGCAACATTATGTGGTTTCATCAACCTTTCCATTTCCACCCATAACAAAGATGATACCATCCGTATCTATGATGTCCTCCACAGCATGAGCTCCCACTTTTCCTCCCATATCTCTCATACATCACCCTCTAGTCGATCTATGAGTCCTAGCCATACTACCCAGACTAATCCCTCCCATAGTTGTCGCTTGATGTCTACCCTACACTCACGCTGCCATCATTATTCGCCTTCCTCCCATTTATTGTCTTGTGACACTATTCTGTCGGACCTCTCGTCCACACATTATATTGGCTATGCCGATGGGGCAAGTCGCTATTCCCGGAATCTCGCCTCGGCTGCTTGGGCCATATTTACCCCCTTGCATACCCTGATTCTTTCTAATGGGGTCTGCATTGGTAATGTCACCAATAATCAGGTTGAATATGATGCAGTACGTGGTCTCTTAGCCGATGCCATCTCTCATCGCATCCTCCATCTGCACGTTCGTTTAGATTCCCTGCTTCTTGTCTTACAACTCAATGGTGTCTATCGTGTGCATAACCCTATCCTGTTTAGACAATATTTACGAGTGAAACTTTTGATACGTGACTTTAGATTCATTACTTTCAACCATGTACCTAGAAGTCAAAATCACTACGTAGATAGAATTGCAAATCATGTTCTAGACTGGCATTTATAACACACAAGACAATAAAATTTCAAATCATCAACAAAATGCATATACATAATATATATCATATAACATGTTTTTAGAGTCCATCTACTCCGAAACATATGACATGCCCATAGCATGTTACAAAAAACAAAGCTAAAAAACTAGGGGGCACCACTTGCCCCTACATACACACTAGGGGGCACCATCTGCCCTACATCTAGTCACTCTCTGGAGGATCCCGAGCCAATGGATCTGCTCCCACAGCTCACAGATCATGCATAGTCTGACCAGCCATCACCATGCGCCACATGATACCTCACCATTCCGAGGGTAGCCCAATACATAGCTCTATGTACTGGTCGTCTAAGTCCTGCCAAGCCCGCTCCGACACACCGGTCAACAGCCCCTCACATCTATGATAAATTTCCTCCAAAAGAGCAGTCATATCCTCGTTCTGTGCCGTTCTCGATCCACTAGCACCTCTAGTTCTGGCTACTGCAGGTCGTCCCATATATCCGGCTGGTTTCACCGGAGCTATATCTGCATATCAAAAGTATAAGGATCAGTACCATAAATACTATTCACTAACTTTAACATGCACATAACAGATTAGTTACTTCTCACTTACCATTAGGCCCCCATACTCGACCAGGTGGAAGTGGAAAGTGCAGATCTCCCTAATAACTCATCCCACTATAGGGATAGTCATCTATGTACAATGGCATATGATTCGAATGGGCAAAGAACTTTGGTCGGAACACCCGTTCGACCACCCCTCTTCCTCCTCTTCACAGTAGTCACCCCTACCGACGCATCCTGGGTTCTCTCGGACCCCCATCAGGTAGCTATACATGAGATCACAAGGTCGGGATCTTCTCAAAAAAGAAGGAGCACAATACAGTCCCATAAGCACAATCATGGTTCACTTGCCACTTACACAGCGACAACTGTTGTTTCAATGACACCAACATCATCTGGGCCCACCCATAATAGGTCCCACTCAACACACTTTCTACAATCATCATCTACCCTCCAGTGATGTGATGGAGCACCTGGCTACCCAAGATCCGCAACACTGCTTCCGCCACTGCACGGGTCACCAACCTCTCTAGATCCCCAATCGATATTCGAGTCCCTTTGACTTGGACACTTGGTCGATAATGTCGCTCTACAAACTCCATGATGTTACGCCCCTGCGGTAACAATGGATGTGTATTAGCCACCATTCCTAATGGAGGGAGACCAGTCAGGAAATACAGATCCTGGACTGTCAACTCAATCTTGTGCCCTTGCACTATAAAAAAATCATGATCTGGATCCCAATAATTGACAATTCGGGCCAACAAGGGCTCCCCAACTCTCATCAGAGGGTTCTCCACAAATTTCAGAACCCCAAACTTGGCCAATGCACGATGGACACCTTGATCCGCTTAGATTTCCATCCGTAATGTACCTAGGTCTCTCTCTCTCCATTTGATCCTTATATCTGCCATATCTGCACAAAACCATCATCTTTAAGTCTATAGATAGGTAAAACTACATTCAATTACACAAAAACTAAATCTCAGCCCACAACAGCACTAAAATCACCTCCCTCTGACAGGTTTCACTTTTTGACCAAATCCTGGGACAGGTCACACTTTTTAGGCCCAAACCTACTTCCCAGGTCACAGTTTTTGCCCCAAAAAGTGTGACCCGGCTGTAATGATAAGGTAGGGGCTATTCCTGAGATTTGTGATCCTAATCTGAACTTTTAATCCATCAAAAACAAAGAGTAGGATTAGGCCTCTTACCTGCAACTGGCGGATCTCAATTCCAACAGTCTATTTGTCCGCTACAATCACCGCAAGATTTAGGGCATTCTCTCCTCTCCACATTCACCACAGCTACACAAGAAAATGAATGTATTTGGAGGGAAAATTCCTTATTAGAAGAAAAACCCCTGATTTTTCTTTCGCCCGCTGCAACCAAATTGTAGCCTCGTTTGACACACCGTCTGCACCGTTGGAAAGCTCTCACCGAGCACTAAAATGGGTATCTATTAGTTTTTAACGTTTTGATACTTCACCAAGACACATTTTGTCCACGAAGGGTCTATTCACCTCTCCTCCAAATCGAATTTCCTCACTTACAACACTTGTACTTCGGGCACCACTTTGCCTCCTTACTTGTCCTTGTTCATGTTGATTTTCGTCATGAGATACCCTATTGTACTCATGTTTTTATGGCCCCCCATTGGACCTTTGCTGTGTGGTAGCACCATCAAGTCACCCTTGTTTACAGCATCTGAGTTGAGTCATCATCGCATTCATGGAGTCTATCTTGAGTCCCTTCGTATCTTGCTATAGTCCTCCATCCTTCATTTCTTGGTCCCCCTCTTGTGTTGCACATTATGGCCTTCAGTCCCATTGTCCCCCATCCATCATGATTTTGTGTCAGTCGCTACGAAGCCATTCATGCCCTTTATGCTCTAACAAGGGAAGTCATCCATGCGCTACTCAATATCCCCCATTTCATCATCATCATTAGTGTCCGTCTGTTAGTCGCTCTATTATTTTCTCTCGTGCCTTAGTTGGGGATCCCTTATTGCCTCACCTATGGCAGACCTCCTTCTGTCGACATCAACTCATTTACTCCAGAAGATAGGTCAAGAGGGCAGTGTACCTTGGTTCCAGCTCCTATCAGCATGATTGTGATCCTTATACTTGATGGTCCAGTGATGTAGCAGTAGCTATTGGTGATTCCCGGGTATGTGTGAGATGTCTCGACCATCATGAGGGGGTGGCCCTGTAGGTAGCCCCCCACATGCCCGGATGACCTCTTCATTTCAGCCTTTGATGCAGCTCCTTATATTTGATGATGTCGGCCTTAGCTGCTTGCAGCGCCTTTTTGATTGGCATGTATCAGTCAGATTTTGCGAGCCCTTTCCCATTTATAGGGAGCATTTGTTGAAAATGCAACAAGATGATGGAGCTTAGTGAAATGAAGTCGCCTTCACTAAGTGGGCCGGCAGGTTATTTTTGGCGCAAAGTCTATTTTTAGAATATGTCTATTTCTAGACATATGGAGCATGGTCTAGGAGTTGCAGTATGCTATTCTTGGATGATTGTTCGAGTTGGTAAAAATAGATGGACCTCTATTTTTAGACATACAGGTCGAAGTCTATTTTTAGATTGCCTGTCTAAAAATAGGTCAGTCAAATATTATTAGCCCTTAATAATATTTGGACTCTAAACTTCAGTTTACTCTCTTACAACACTTCAGTTGGAGCTACAGAAGTGGCTCATGCATCTGACAGAAGGAATTACGCTATTCCTTGGGGTTTGGTGAGCTCACGCATGGTTGACTTCAGTTAGGACTTCAGTGGCAGAAGTTTGGTGGAGTTGATGAGACAGCTGGTGGAGTTGTGTTCGGTTTAACTTAGTTGAACTAGTTGTGATTAGTTTAACTAGCTAATAAACTAATAATGAGTGGAGTGAATTAAATATTATTTAATTCACTAATTATTAACTCATTATTCAACTCAAGAACACATCAGTTCACTACAGTGCATGGACAGTTTAGTGGAGACCAGTGGAAGAGGTAGATGAAAGGGTGAGTTTGCTATTAGTTGCGACAACAGTTGTGCATGATATTTGCACAAGAATTGGAGGAGATTTCCAATGATGATTGCGCAGTTGGAGCCAGTGAGATTCAAACTTGGATCTCTCATTAGACCAGCCTTGATTGCGCAATAGAGGCAGGCAATTAGTGGATGAGTTTTGAACCTGTGACTTGTTCAAAACCAAGCTAGTTTGTGTGTAACTATTGAAGACAGTACTGAGTACTTGTGAGGAGTATTGTACTGAGATTGTTACATGTTTCTCTTCTATTATAATATACAAATAGCTGGGGGTTTTCAGCTATAAGATTTCCCCATTACATATTTTTTTTATGTGCGCATGCGACTGTTTCCATTTCCGCAAACTGATGATTGATTGTAGAAGAGATTATGTGTTGCATATGAATTCGAATTAGTATGTGATCAGGATAATCTTGGTGGATAAATATTCATTATTCAGCAAATTTCTACATGGTATCATAGCGAATCAATCATCGGGATCTATTGCAGTGATTACAATATTATTTTGGTAGACAGAGTCTGTATCGGGCCAGGTAGCCTCTGGATCCATCCTTTCTCTGAAAGGTGATATATCCAGTAAATGCCCATATAGTCGATCTCTGTGCTAGAAATAATTTATTCTCATAGATCCAAAAGCAGTTGAGTTTTTGAGTTTGGAATTCGAATTTTTGCAGCAGTTTTTTTTCTTGGTGTCGGAGTTGAAAATGTCTTTCAACGGTTTGCGACTCGAATATGCTCTTAAAGGCAGTTCAAATTATGTTGCATGGAAAGATCACATGGAGGTAGTATTAGAAGATAATGGAATAAAGGAGTTCGTAGATACAGATTTCCAAAAGCCCACTGATCATGCTGAAGTCGAAGCTTGGCAAAAGAAGATGGCGAAATGTCGAAGGATTCTGTTGGAGGGCGTGAAGGATCACATTGTATCCAGCCTGCATGGAAAATCTTCTCCATATTTTATGTGGAAAGCGTTGACAGATCTATTCCAGAGTAAGAGCGACCAAAGGAAGCTGGCGCCAAGGATAAGCTCAGAAACATTAAGATGGAGAAAGGCGACAGTATCACCAAGTACCTCACGAAGTTCACTCAATGCAGAGATGAGCTGGGAAGTGTGGGGGTGACTGTCGAAGAAGAGGATATGGTGGACCTGGCTCTCCTTGGTCTTCTGAAAAGTTGGCATGCATATCAAGATAGTGTCAATGGTCGGGAGAAGTTGCCGGGATGGGAGCGCCTTTGGGCGGATCTCATGCAAGAGGAGATAAGGAGGACTACCAGGGACGGATCTTCATCAAAGGTATCTGATGAAGAAAATTGCGCTTTGGCTGCCAAAGCAAAGAAGGGGAAGAGCAAGAAGGCTTCTCAGTCTGGTGCGAAAGGCAAGAAGCAAGACATGTCCAAGGTGAAGTGTTTTCACTGTCACCAGCACGGACACTATGCCACAAATTGTCCGCAGAAGAAGAAAAATAAGAGGGCTGCTGGATCTGCAGCGGGAGAGGCATTGGCTTCTCAATTCGAACTGGATTTTTCACTGATCGCATGCTTGGTTTCAAGTGTGATGGGATCAGTATGGTTCTTGGACAGTGGTGTGTCATTTCACATGACCGGAGATCGAGATCTGTTTTCAGATCTGGAGGAAAAAGATCTTGGAGTGCACATCGAGATGGGCGATGATGGTAGATACAATGCGACTGGTATCGGTACCATTTCCTTTGAGAGGGAGTCTGGTAAACCTTTCATATTGAAGGAAGTTTTGCATTTTCCAGGATTGATGAAGAACCTGATCTCTGTGGCGATATTGGAAGACAAGGGGTATGATGTGGTCTTCAGCGAAGGAAAAGCCTTCCTACGCAGTAAGACTACTGGTGAGACCCGGAAGATAGGGGTTCATGTCAAGAACCTTTATCAGTTGCAAGTAGATGGCTGCGCAGCAATGCCATGCAAGGCGGGAGAAGTGGTGAGCTGGGATGATGAGGGCGAACTATGGTACAGGAGATTGGGCCACCTTCACCATGGAGCTTTGAAAATACTGCAACAGATTTCTACTGGGCTTCCTAAGGGCACTTGTTATCACTCAGGTTTTCCTAGAAGTTGTGTAAGAGGAAAGTATACCCGAGGTAACCACAAACCAACCTTTTAGATGCAGAATCTAGCCAATCTGCATCCAGAGAGGGCTCTCTCTTTATGATTTATCTTTGTTTCTTGGAAGGTTTTAGGCTAGTTATAAATTCAAAGTTTGTTTTAGGAAAATGGTGGAATCCACAAACTAAGGGCAAGGTTGAGAGCTTTCAGTCCATTGGGCTATGGAGTCAAAGGATGGCTTTACTGGATTTCTATTCTAAACACAAGATGGTATTACAGGGCAAGATAGCTAGACAGAGAACAATCCTTAAAATTTAAAGTGGATGGGATGATCTTGAAGGGATGAAAGGCAGCTAAGAATCTTTCACCATGCTCAAGAGAAAGAAGGGAAATGACTACAAGCAAAGAGCAATGAAGGATTCTTTGTTACAGTAATCAACAATGTTTAAATTAGCAAAGCAGGAGCAATTAAGAATTCATGCTTATAACTAATTCAGAAGAAAACATTAAAATAATCACATTTGAAAACAGAGTACATTTAAGCAAATTCTGTTTCAATCCTTTATGTAAATTATTCAGAAATGGATATGATGATATTAAAAACTAATATAAAATTTCAGACAAAAGGGTAGGAAAACTTATTGAACTGTAGTCCAACACATGAATCCTGCAACAAGTCCAGTGCTTTAAATCGTCATCCAGTAAGCCACAAGTAAATTTCTCCAAAAAGCTTTTTATTCCGAAAATCTCAATGTTACAACTGAGTAATAGAATCCACCCTCAACACACTCTTTGAGGGTTTATTTATACAAAAAATAATCTTAAACAATCTTACACTATCTTAGCCAATAATCTAGGCTAACTTAAAGCATAATTTACAAACAAACAAGAGACAAATGGTCTCGTGGATAGAATAATGGGTAACTGCCGATGTGTTGTTCCTTTCTTCGTGGATGTGCTGGAGGTAAGTGCTGAATAGGGCTCTGTGCTGTCCCTTGCAGTATTTCTTTGGCTTGTTGGACACTCTTTGTTCCTACGGATACTCTTTTAACCTTTTCACCTGATACTCTTTCATCTGTTTTCCTTTTTACTTTTCACATAATAGTAAAAGATAAAATTCTCATGTTGAAGATAATTTTCATAAAATTCCCAACATTTCTCTCCACCATTGATCATCGGGTATCATAGTTCTTCTGAGTTTCCTCAATGTCTCATCTGCTTCGGTGAGTTTGTAAAAGGTAGGCTCATTAGGAAACAGATACCTTATTTCATGTTCTAGATGAAATAAATTCCTTACTCTATCATAGATATTTTTCCCTGTTGGTAATGCTGATTGTCGTAAACTAGGAGAACAAGCAACTGTATTCTGAGCATGAGTATTTATTCTTTTTATATAGGCTTCTAAGTCCATTATTTGATCCTCTGTGAGCATAGGACTTGGTAATCCACTATCCAACAAAGCTTGAAATTTCTCTCTGAAAATGTTGATATCAACCAAAATGTCTGTACACTTCCTCTCTAAATTCTGCATGAAAGTTATCTTGATGAAAACTCTCTTTATTTCCAAAACTGTGCCTGTCCTATCATCAATCCCTAACACTGCAAGCTGTTGTTTTGTCCTGGTGTTCAAAAATTGAATGAGTTGATTGGCCTGCTCAGGCCTGCCTCTTAATTCATGTCTGGTTTTGTTTATT
The DNA here is from genome assembly GCA_034641835.2 of Pinus albicaulis. Lineage (NCBI taxonomy): Eukaryota > Viridiplantae > Streptophyta > Pinopsida > Pinales > Pinaceae > Pinus > Pinus albicaulis. The sequence goes on along the minus strand of JAXQQM020082947.1, from coordinate 102,285 downwards.
TCTTCTTGGGCTATTTTAACCAACTCATTTTGTTCAAAAATAGCTTGAATAGAGGGCCAAATACCCTTTATTAACTCAATGATGTTACCCCAAAGAATGTCATTTATTTCGTTTAAAGGCTTCTCCAATGAAAGATCCTTTTCCAAAGCCTGAACCAATTTTTCCAACCTTTTTATCTCCCTGGTGTTGTCAGCAGCTGTCTTTTTAGATGTGTCATATTTTTCCTCCAATTTTACTAATTGCAATTTTGTTTCTTGGAGTTCTGTGACCCTTAGCTGCAAACTCTCCATCTGTTTTATTAAGTCCTCAGAATTCAAATTAGAAGTGTTCACCTGAGATGGTTGTTCCTGCTGCCCTGTGGTTGTAGTACCTGTTGTTGAAGTCTGCTTGATCGTTTCCTGTTCCTGCAGTGCTTTTTCCAATTCCTTCTCTGTTTCATTTAGTCGCTCAGTTATATTCAGGAGCAACTCCATCATTTCTTCCTGTGAATTTCCTTTTATAACTTCCTGGGTCTGAGGGTGCCTCGAGGGTGGTAGTTTTAGCTGTTTTCTGAGTGCAGCTATATCATCCTCTTTCTTCTTTACCAATGCCTCAATACCTTTAATGTCTTTGGGATTGTGACCCAAACCAATGATTATTTCTTCTAGAGACTTTATTCTATTATCCTTGGCCTGTGAGGAGGCCTTCTCAATCTTCAATTGTGCAGTAGTGTTATTCAAAGAATCTTGCAGCGTTAAAGCTGCCATGGCTTTGTTGGTGAGAGTAGAATAAACCATTTCCCCTGTTTGTCTATGAAGCTCTATCTGATCCAGGGGATGGATATCTTTTGCTAAAACTTCAAAATTTGTTCTGATGTAATCTGCTGCTGAAGTTGGCTTTGGCACCTTTGCTTTGAAGTGGCTCATTAGCATTTTACCTTGGGAAAGGTCAAACGCTGACATTAGCCTTTCTTGATTATGAGGAGCCATATTCATATACTGATCATATACCTTCATTTTCAATGGATCATTCTTTGTTTTAATATTAATGAAGGTTCTTTTAATGTCTCCAGTATCTGTCTTTGGCGGTCTGAAAGAAGATACTTCAGTGCTTAATTGTTTCTGTAAAGCTTTCCCTTTCTGGCTTATGGTTGTTTCACTTGCTGTGCCAGTTTGCTGACTATCTTCTCTTCCGTCATCAAATACTTCATCTATAATTTCTACATCTGGAAGAGGATCTGACTTGTGTTTTTTAGTTGGATGTGCCTGCGAAGTTCCTTTAGGAGGTGTGGTGTCTGGAACCTGCCTCTTTTTCCCTATTTCCACATTTAATGGAGTTTGCAACTCAGGAACTTGTGGATGCTGTGATTGTGTAGGAGAAACCTGTGATTGTTCGGGTGTTTTTGAAGTCTGTGGTTTCTCAGCCATGACCAAAGTCTCAATAACCTGAACTACAGGTTCTTTTCCTTTACCCTTGGGTTCTGCTGCTACTGATGGACTGTCTTCTTGTAATGCTTGCTGTAAGGTGGCTGTTGAAGATGTGCCAATGGAGGGTACCTGAATTTGACCACATGTTTCTAGGTCAAAGTTCTTCTCAACATCTTTCATAATTTTATTCATTTTGTCATCTTCACTTTCCTCCTCAACAAGTGTTCATTTAACCCATTCATCTTGATTCACATACTGTTCTAAATCAGGAATCTTGTGGTGTACATAAGGAGATGACTTATTCTTTAATCTTTTTTCACAAATGAAACCAAAGGGGTCATAAGGGACCCAACGGAAAGATGTCTGGAACTTTTTCTCTAATAGATTTTCTGCTTCTCTCTCAGCTTCCCTAGAATTGCAGATGAAAGGACCTAATTGGCTTTTGATCCTTAACTGAGCTTTCTTCTTTACATTGCAGAAATGGATCACATCTGAATTGTTCATCTGCCTAAAGTATTCCAATGCAAAAATTCTCATTGGTACATATTTGGGTAACTTGAATGGATGTAATTCACATCCATAAATCCTGATGACCGTATGGTTTTGGTATAAGTACCAATCCCCAACTTTATAACTTTTTGACAATTGCAAGGTCTTTCTAATTTCAGTACTGAGTCTTGGGGGAGAAACCCCTGTTAACAAGGTTGTAGCAGGATGTACAAAATGATCAATGAATTCTGAATAGGAGTAGGGAGAATCAGAGGAAAAATGAATGATAGGGGACCAAAAAATGACTGACCTAGGATTTCCTTTAGCATCGAGTTTCTGAACGGGGAAAGGGAACCTGTCTGACTGATAATAGATCATGAGATGATAGATAACTGAGGAGTACTTAAAAACTTTTTCAGTATCTAGCCTTAAGAATTGATCATGGATCTTGCTGGCTATGAAGGAAGCATAATCATATTTAATCTCAGGAGGCTGCCCAGGAGTAAAAATGGATAGCAAAGCCAAAGTTATCTCATCCACATATTCACTAGTGTTGAATCCTAAGACAAAAGATATTATATTTACAATGAGCCTTCCCAATGTATTGAAATAGTAAAAACCATAGGGGGGAGACCCTTTTGGCTGATGCTTAGGTAACATGAAATGCTGACACATGGATTTTAGCTTTTCTGGGGTTAATTGCCTGGTTTTCTCAATCAGTCCTTCCATGGACAATGGTGCTAATTCTTGGTCTGGTTCAAAGTGTAACATGGCATTGATAGCCTGGGGAGTGATGGGAAACATAACACTTTGATCAGGAGCTAATACAACCCTCTGTGTGGGATCATAGTTTGAATGACAGTAATGAATGATTTCTGGGAAAATAAGGACTGAAGGAATAAGATACCTTGGGAGATTGGATTCCCACAACCCTATAAGATCTTGCCTCTTTGAGTATTCGTCTCTGCAGCGACAATAGCTCAATAGGGGACTTTCATCGAAATGCAGGTCTTTGATTTGGAAATCTTCATCTATCAGAGGTAAATAGTCCAATTCACGGTGAGGAGCATTCAATGGAGTGATATTAAGAGCTGCCGGGGCCTCCATTTTGGTTCTTGTGGATTCAAAATGGAGGTTTTTGGTTTTCTTCACGGGCCGGGCGGGATTCTTGAAATGAAGGAAATTAGAACAATTTGCAGGTTCAGGGAGCAATTTCACAGGTTTAAAATCTCCAGGGAAGACTCAGTGATGATTTTTAACCACTTTTTCAGCGAAAAAACAAAGGAAACTGAGTTTTACGTGCAGTCGGGGCATAAAATGATAAATACCTGTTTTTAGACGGAAACTGGTTCTTTGAAAGGTAATGAGCAATGGCAGGGACGTTCTTCAACACGGGCGCAGCAGAGTTTTGGGGCGAAATGGTCAATTACAGCGGAAATTTTGAAAATCGCAGCGGGAGCAACGTTCTTCTCAGAATAATGAAAATGACTAAAAAACACGAAAAATGGCTTGTTTACAAGTTAAAAAGGGTTTTTTGTTTTTTTCGAGGTGTGACGTCATGGTAGTACAGGATGACGTGTGCAGAGTCGGGCGGTAAGTGGTAAGCGGGAAGTCCCCGCACCGCTTTTGGTCGAGGGCGGTATTGATCGCGGGGGGAGCGATTCCACAGAGCATTTGCCACGTGGATGTCTGACTTTTCAAAAACCACCCATCCCCCGCTGGTTAACATGCTGGCAAGGGATGGGCAGCGGGATTAATAATGACCGTGGATCTACGGGAGGCTGATCCAACGGTTGGGGCGATGGGAAGATGGGCGGAGGTTTCATGTGGGCCCCGTCGTACTTTTAAACACTTTTACATGTTTTTTAATCGCTCCGGGGGATTTTTAATAGGCGGAGAAGGTTGTTAATTAGTCCAGATGACTAATTAATCCCATGTGTATAATGAACAGGGTTGCGGCGGGGTTTGCTTAAGCAGAATGCCACGTGGACAGACCACGGTGGCGCAAAACTTTCGCAAAGTTTTATTGATGTTTTTGGTATTAAACACACATATTGTATGTCTAACGTTTTTATATATATATTTTATTATATGATGAATTAATTAATACAATTATTTCACCATAGGGGCGGGATTTATGTATAATGTTATATTTTTAACCAAAGGGCTTATAAAGCGGGGTGTTTATTTTTAATGTGCGGGAATATATACTTTGGTAAACATTATAATAAATGGGTTTTGGGGATATTTATAGAAAAGGGAGTTATATACTTAGGAAAAGGTATTTTATTTAGGGATTTAATACAATAGAGTTAAATGTTAATATGGTAAAGGACAAGGAAAATCAAAACATCTTTGTACATCCAAGAAAGTGATAACTTGTGAAATAAATTGCCACATTTTATCTTCAACACTTTAACTTAGAATAACAAGTTATTTTGAGGAATTTTTATGAATTTTTGCATCAGTTTCCTAAGTAAAATAGGATTTTACTTAGGAAAAAGTTAAAGATGGAAGATAACAATGATGAATTATTTCAAGTACTTAGGTCTTTTTGATCAGTAGGCCGAGGGTCCGGTCCCTCCAGAAGTCAAGGAAATGCCTTGAGCCCTTTTGATCTCCAAATACCTTAGTACTTTGGGGGGAAATTAGTAAAAATCTTGAGGGGAAAGTGATGAGGGAGGTTAATGAGTTTGATTTTTCTTGCTGTGATTTTTCAATGTATTCCCTGCTTTAGTACTTGTGATGAAAGTAAAGGATAAACAATATGTAGCAGCATCATTCATCAGATAACACTTTGCAGTACCATCTACCTACCCTATCTACTTAACACTACCATTTTCTCTTCTTTATTAGGGTGCATTTGGACTTGCAAACCCTTATCAATCTTTTTCTTTTTACATGATAAACCTATCTATTTCTACCCTTATTACATCCAAGGGCTCAGATTAAACTGTTGAGCACCTTTTATTATCTCTACCTATCTACTTATCTGCCAAGATTAAACTGTTTGGTCAGATATTTATTCTCTAAACTACAACATGAAATTGAAATATGAGTAAGCCAAGTTCAAACAGTTTGACTTATTCATGAATTGTGGCAAAGGTAGGACAAGCTGCACACAATTGTTTTTATTACAAAAATGAAATAGTAGTGGCATTTGGATTTGCACACTTTCCTTGGTCTATTTTTTGTTTGGGGTTCATTTCTTTCACTTTTTTGACCATCTTTATTCTTTTTACCCTTTGATCTTTCTTTTAGGGTATACCCTCTTTACATTTTTTTTAAATTTTTTGATTTTTTGGTTTTCCAGGAATATGGAACACCTTTGCTCAAAAAGGAAAGTTTGAACATATTCCATAATTCAATCAAGACAATCATGAAAGATGAAACCTATTGGTATAGGAGGCTAACACTGGCTCCACTTGGGGATGGCTTTTCCTTGTGGAAAGTCAAGAACAGCAGGTCAGATGCCTAAAATGTCTTCAAACTGAAAGTATGAAATCTTCCTTCTTCTGGTAGCTTTATTTTACATATGATAGTGAAACTTTTGGAACTTAGGGCCTTCACTTCGGGCTTCAACTTCCAAAAGTCACCATCCAATCCAAACTGCATTAAAAAAAACAAAAAAAAAACAATATATTATGTACAAGTTAAAAACATTGAAACACTCTAGTAAATGGGATCAAAATAATGTTTGAGCATTCGACCATTGACTGGTCCTTCTTCAACTTCTGAATTGTCCAAATCTTTCAAAAAGTAAGTGTTGTTTCCCTGCAAGGCATGAATGATATAAGGCCCTTTCCACAAGAAATCAAACTTTCCATGTTTCCCTTTTTCTTCTCTTCTAGAATCCCATCTCAGGACTTTATCACCTAGTTGAAAATCTTCTGACTTAGTCCTTTTATCAAACATTTTCTTTAGCTTTTCCTGCAAGACTTGTGATCTTTGGTACACCTCTTCCCTGGTTTGTTGCAGGTGGATTGTTTGATTAATTCTTCTTTGAATGTCATTTGGCTCCACTTGAGCCTCCTGAAGTAATTTCATAACAGGAATTCCTAAAGATGATGGGAATCTTGCTTCAATGCCATAAACTAACTCATATGGACTAGTCCTAATAGATTTCTTAGTTGTAAGTCTATCTTCCCACAATGCATTGGTCAGTTTCTTGTGCCAATTCTTTTTTTTTTCTTCCAATAACTTTTTGATGATATTGATAAGGCTTTTATTAGAGGATTCTGCTAGTCCATTACCCTGGGGGTAATAGGCTGTTGAATGGCCTAAAGTAATATGATATTTATGGTAGAAACTAATCATTTTCTTTGATTTAAATCTTGTTGACGTGAAGCATTATAATCTTTTAAGACTGACCAAATCTTGAAAGTATGTTGGTTTCTAAAAACCCTATTATCCATGAATCATTAGCTTAATACACATGGGATTTGCTTCTACAATCACTTAGTGAAGTAATCTGTAGCCGTTAAAATCCATCTATCTTGTCAGAAGAAGGGGGATACAATTTTCTCAATAAAAATCCCAACACTACATTGTTGAAAAGGATCCCTTCCATATTGAAATTGGTTTAGAAGCGCAGTAGCTATAACTTGCTGTTTATCAAATGTTGACATTTTTATAAACCATGAATTTATTACAAAATTTGTAACATGGGAGAATAAAGTTGTGATAAAACTGTTATAGATTTCATGCATGATAGATTTGATAGAGATGTCCTCTAATCCCCTATGAAATTCATTAAGCACTTCTTGACTCGTTTTTAAAATAATTCATCAAATTCCTTCACCAAATTTTCAAAATAAGTCTATCTAAAATACAATATTTCAAAGATGTCATTTAAATCTTCTTTTTGTTCTGGACAACCCTGGAGGAGCTTGCAGGTTTAATAAAACATGAATTATATCAGAGTACCAGGGTGAATCTAAGAAAGCTTGACTGATCTGAGGAGTCGCCATCTCCTGTTCGTTATCCAGTTCATTAATGTCTAAGGCTTGGCAATTGGTTTCTGTCATGAGTTGTGCTAAGCCTTGGCCTTTTATAAGTTTTGTTGGTTTAATCTCAATATCATATTCCAAAATGGTAGCTATCCACTTACCTCGTTTACCTTCAATGCCATCTTGAGTCAAAATGTCTTTAACCACTGCATTAGGCACATATGCTATCACATGAGAATATAAAATGTAAACTTTGAAATCTTTGATTGCTTTTACCAAGGCAAAAGCTTGTTTTTCCATAATATTGTATTTAAGAGATGCATCCCTCAGTGCTTTACTAAAAAATGCTATTGGTTTTTCACACCCTTGGTCATCTTTTTGAAGTAAAACAGCTGCAACAGTATGTTCAGAAGCAAATGAAAAAATAATGAAGTCTCTATCAAATTTAGGACTTGTTAGAACTGGTGTCCTCGTTAAAGCCATTTTAATTTCCTCGAATGATTGTTTAGCTTCTACGGTCCAGTCAATGCTTGAATCTTTCCTCAACATGTTAGTTAGTAATCTAAGTAACTCTGCTAGACTAGAAATAAATCTTCTTAAGAAATTAATTTTCCCTATGAATGCTTGCAATTCTTTTATATTTCTGGGGTGGGGTATTTGCAAAATTGCTTGAATTCTTTCTGGATCAATCCTAATGCCATCTTTAGAAATAATGTGTCCTAAGAGCTTTCCTTCTTCCAAACCAAACAATGACTTTTTAGGGTTTAAAGAAATTCCATATTTTCTGCATTTTATAAATACGTGTCTCAAATGATCTAAATGATCTAGATCTGTTTTAGAAAATACAGTTAAATCATCTAAATAAATAACCAGAAAATCATGTATCTCTTTAGCAAAAGCAATATCCATTGCTCTTTGAAATGTAGCTCCTGCATTCTTGAGTCCAAATGGCATTTTGACATATTTAAACGTACCCCATGGTGTTGTAAATGCTGTTTTATCCTGATCATCAGGATGAACCAAAATCTGGTTGTACCCTGAGAATCCATCCAATAAAGATATCCTTGAAGATCCAACTACCCTCTGAAGAATATGGTCCATTTTTGGTAAAGGATAGTTGTCTTTTAAAGAAAATTTATTCAAATTTCTTAGATCAACACACAGTCTAATTTCTCCTGTCTTTTTCCTTGTTGGTACTAGGTTAGAAACCCATTCTGAAAATCTGATAGGAGCTATAATCCCTGCTTCATACATTCTCTTGATTTCCTTTTCAATTGAGGGTAATAAAACAGGATTTATTCTCCTAAGCTTTTGTCTAAAAGGTTTCTGATCAGGTTTCAAAGGTATAGTGTGTTGAATGATAGATGTATCATAGGATTTGAGGTCTTCATAACTCCAGGCGAAAACATCCTGGAATTCTCTTAATAGTTCAACATATTTAGCCCTCTGATCTTTTGGAAGAGACTTGGACAACTTAACCATTTTGGGATTTTCTGGGGTTCCTAAGTTGCAGTCTTCCATATCAGCCTTTACAGGCTCCATTTTGGGTCGAAATGGAATATCATTCGAGTCAAACAGATCCTCCAAAGGAGTTAATCCTTTAGGCAAATGATTATCTTTTAAATTGATGATTTCTGTCTCATCTTCTATGATCTCATCAAATTCCATGTGATTCAAACTTTGTAAGTCCTTTTCAGTGAATGTGGTCAGATGTAACATATGAATTGCATTTTGTCCTGAAATTTCTATTTTTTGTTCTTTTTCTTGATCGAATTCATCAATCGTTATATCCTCATCTATATTGCAGTTAGAAAACTCATTCTGAAGTGTCAAAAAATTATTGATTTGGTTGTTATTCACAAATACTTGCCAATTTAAAAGATTGTCTGGTATTGCAGGCCTATGCCTAATCTCAGCTGAAAACTGATGATTGGGATCAAAAGGTAACTTACATGTACTGGCAAACATTGCTAAACTGTGAGCATGCAAGTTTTGTTTCCTGGGAATCTTAGCAAGTTGGGCTTGTAGAAATGTGTTAAGGATTTCCACAACTGTCTCTCTGTATTGTTTCAGTCTCAGATCTTTTGTTGAACATTCTCCTTTAATCTGTTGAATGATTAGTTCAGAGTCTCCTACGATTGATATCCTAATAGCCCCTAACTTCTTGACATGTTTAAGCCCTAATAAAAGAGCTTCATACTCTGCCATGTTATTAGTGCATTTGAAATTCAACCTATAAGCATGACCTTCTGCATAATTATTCTCAACATTATGTAACCAAATACCAGCTCCTGCCCCTAGTCTGTTTACTGAGCCATCAAACTCTAACTGCCACAGAATTTCATGTTCATAATCTTCATCAATTGTTTTAAAGTGTCTCTTGACAGGAGCTAATTGTTTAGTTTCCTCAGATATTTCTTGATCATCTAGTGTTTCTTTGTTTTCAGAGATTTCTTCAATTTTAACAGTGGTTTTGTTTATGATTTCCCTTTCTGGAGCTTCTATTTCAGTTGGGAGATCTAATTCAGCATTGTATAAAATAAAAGAATCCATATCAGAATGTACAGAGTAAACAGGGAAGTTTTCAGGCTTCTCATGGCTGCTAACCAAGTACTTCATCAAAGTTTCTCTATATAACCTTTTAGGCTGACCAAATATTGAAATAGTTGCATATGACATGTCTAGTTGAATAGACCCTCCGAGTTTAGCACCCCAAGATCTAGACAATAGCATACCATATTTAGGTGGAATATCAGCAACTACTATGTCCATTAAAACAGACTTAGCAGGGTATTGTACCAAAGTAACACATAAATCTTTGATCAAACCTAAACATTTTACCTGACTAGAATCAAATGAGAACAAATCTTTGTATGGTCTGGTAATATCTAGATTCAATCTTTCCATTACTGCTTTTGGCATCAAATTGTGAGATGCTCCAGAATCAAGCATTGCATTATGGAGTATCTTGTCATGTACATTCAGGCTTACATAAAATGGAGGAGTTCCTCCATTTTCTGGTTTGCCATTCACCTCAGGTCCAAACAGAAGTTTGGGTTGATCATCAAGAATATTCACTGAATCATCCAATCCAGAAATATTAATGTTTAGGGATTTGGTTATCTGACTTCTATAGACATCATGTTTAGCCAGTTCTGATAAAGGAACAGCTATCTTGAGTTTGCCTATTTCAGCCTCTAGATTAAAAGGTTTTTCTGTTTGAGTTTTAGTGTTTTGTACAGTTGGGTTTTCTCCGATTTTTGGGTCTTCAATTTTCTCTTTTTCATGAATGAAGTTTTGTTTTGAAGATATTTCTGGATTAACTTCTACTATCTCTTCTACATTTCCCATAGGAGGAAAGGTAGTAGATTGTTGTTTACTGATTGGTTGGTTGTCAGAGACATCTTCAATTATTGGATTTGGAGGGTTGGGAGTTATCCTAGACAAAATTTGTACAGGGGAAATGTTTTGTACAGGAGGGATGTTTTGCTTACCTTTGACATTTTGTTTTGCATTTTTCTGTTTGGTATTCTCTGGTACATTAATCTGTCGAGTTCTCAAGTTGTATTGTTTATGGACCTCATAGATTGCTGTGTCATAGCCTTCCTTAAAATCAAAAGTCTCACCTGAATGAGTCTGGAATGTTTCAAGGATATGATTTTCTTGATCATCCTGGGATAAAAAAACTTCTGGTTCATTTTCATCTCCAGTCACATTGTTTATTTCTACATCTTCTGTAGGTTCTTCAGAAGTTGAACCTTCGACAAAGTTTTCTTGGAAAGGTGGCCTAATGTTTTGATCAGGGACATTCTTTCCAATATTTTGATTCAGATTTCTCCTAAAATTGGGGTTTCTTGCAACATTCTGATTGTCAGTAGAAGATTTTCTTTCAATGGTTTCTACTCTGTCCCCTAATCTTTCCATACCTTTAATGATTAGATCCAGCTTCTTTTCAAAAGCTGAAGGTTCTTCATTCATAGGCATTCTTCTCTCTGCTCTAGCTCTGGCTCTTTTTTCAATCAGATTTGCTTCTACACTCACCACTATACTCTGCATTTCCTCTAATGTTTGAGGAGCTCTTTCCCTGAGGGAGTAAGCTATATCAGAGTCAAAACCATCTGGAAATTTAACCAACACGTTGTTAGGTGGAGGTCTTAGGTTTAGAGGAACTGCATTGTATGATTCATTGAATCTTATGATGTAATCTTGTACGGTTTCGTTTGGTCTTCTTCTTAATTTTTCAAATTCTGAAAGGATCTGAAGAGGATCCTTCTTTTTCTCCCATCTGTTTAGAAATGCTCTATATAAAGCTTCTAAATCAGCAATGCTGTTCGGGTTAAGAGCCCTAAACCAAGTTCTAACTTCTCCAGTAAGGCTCTGAACAAAAATTCTCATTCGGATATTATCAATATCAATCTCATAAAACTCAAAGTAGTCTGTCATTCTTTTGGTGTGTTGATGAGCTGTGTAAGTGCCTGATCCATCAAAAGGTGTGATCTTACTTTGGTAGTCCTGAGGTAAAGCTGGGGGGTTGGCTGGTAACTGTAAAGGGGCATATCGATTGGCCATTGGAAGATAAAGTGGAGTGACAAGAGTTGATGGTATGGGAGGAGGAGATGAAGGCTTAACAGGAGGAGATGGAGGTCTAACAGGTGTTTTAAAAGTTTGAGAAAAAGTGGCTGAGCTTGGAGATGCTTCAGTAATCACAGAAATGTTTGAGCTTTCTTCAAAGGTTTGTTCAGACTGAATGGAGTTATGCAATTCTCTGTTAAGATGATGTGAAACAAATCGGTATTGCAAATCCTCAAAGAACAAAGGATCTGGAACTAATCTAGATAATTCAGTCTCAGAAAAATTCACAAACAAAGATGTTTCAAATCGTGCATCAAAAGGAATGTCATCAATATAAATAATTTTCACAGGACAAGATGCAGATCTAGAAAGTGGTCTAGAACTTCCTGTACTCTCCTGACTTCCTCTTTCAGAACTTTCTTGGCTTCCTTGTCTTCTAAGAATTCTAGGAATCAGATTTGGATTTTCAAATATTGGTGGTGGATTAGGGTCAGGGTTTGCCCTAGTATGTCGAATCCTTTTTGAAGCCAGTTTTCTCAGACTTTATGTTTTTGGGTTTTTAATTTTAATTGAAAAATAAATACAACTTCTACAAATTATTTTAAGAAATAATGGTATGTGATTAAGATTTCTTCAAAGATTTGTTTAAACTAGAGGATCTGATTGGAAAATTTGAAACTAAGATTCAATATATAAGCTAAATCAGAGATAGACTGAAGCAGCTTTTATTTACTTTTGCAATTGCAGAGCAAAAGCAATTTCAAAGGCTACCTGGCTGATCTTCAGACTCTGTCTATAGCTTATAAATCAAACAATAATAACAAATAAAATCGATTCGAGGTTCCCGCGTATGGCAGTCGCCACTATGTTATCACTCAGGGTTTTCCTAGAAGTTGTGTAAGAGGAAAGTATGCCGAGGGTAACCACAAACCAGCCTTTTAGATGCGCGGAATCTAGCCAATACGCATCCAGGAGAGGCTCTCTCTTTATGATTTATCTTTGTTTCTTGGAAGGTTTTAGGCTAGTTATAAATTCAAAGTTTGTTTTTAGGAAAATGGTGGAATCCACAAACTAAGGGGCAAGGTTGAGGAGCTTTTCGAGTCCATTGGGCTATGGAGTCAAAGGATGGATTTCTTGGATTTCTATTCTAAACACAAGATGGTATTACGGGGGCAAGATAGCTCAGACAGAGAACAATCCTTAAAATTTAAAGTGGATGGGATGATCTTGAAGGGATGAAAGGCGACCCCAAGAATCTTTCACTCATGCTCAAGAGAAAGAAAGGAAGTCAGCTACTAGCAAAGAAACGTGAAGGATTCTTTGTTACAGTAATCAACTTAACAATGTTTAAATTAGCAAAGCAGGAGCAATTAAGAATTCATGTTATATACACTAATTGAAGAAAACATTAAAATAATCTATAGAAAACATAGTACATGTTAAGCAAATTCTATTTCAATCCTTTATGTAAATTATTCGAGAAATGGATATGATGATATTACAGAAACTAATATACAAAATTTCGAGACAAAAGGGTAGGAAAACTTATTCGACAAGTCCCGAAGTCCAACACATGAATCACCGCAACAAGTCCAGTGCTTTGAAAGTCGTCATCCGATAGGCTACAAGTAAATTTCTCCAAAAATCTTTTTATTCAGAAAATCTCAATGTTACGAATTTGGGAGTAATAGAATCCACCCTCAACACACTCTTTGAGGGTTTATTTACTACAAAAAGATAATCTTAAACAATCTTACACTATCTTAGCCAATAATCTAGGCTAACTTAAAGCATAATTTACAAACGAAACAAGAGACAAATGGTCTTGTGGATTGAATAATGAGTAGCTACGAGTGTCTTTGTTCACTTGCTTTGTCGGTTGTGTCTTTGGAGGTGAAAATGTCTGAAAATGGGGCTCTCTGCTGTCACTTGCCATATTCCTTTGGCTTGTTGGACACTCTTTGTTCCTACGGATACTCTTTGACCTACGGATACTCTTTCATCTGTTTTCCTTTTTACTTTTCATATGGTAGTAAAAGGTAAAATTCTCATGCTGAAGATAATTTTCATAAAACTTCCAACATTTCTTTCCACCATTGATCATCAGGTATCATAGTTCTTCTGAGTTTCTTCAATGTTTCATACGCTTCGGTGAGTTTATAAAAAGGTAGGCTCATTAGGAAACGGATACCTTATTTCATGCTCTAGATAAAATAAGTTCCTTACTCTATCATAGATATTTTGCTCTTGTTGGTAGTCACTTGTTGTGGTATTTGGAAGAACAATAGAAATTTCGTATTCGAGCATGAGTATTTATTCTTTTTATATAAGCTTCTAAGTCCATTATATCGATCTTCTGTGAGCATAGGACTTGGTAATCCACTATCCAACAAAGCTTAAGAAATTTATCACTCGAAAAATGTTGATACCATCAATCAAAATGTCCGCACACTTCCTCTCTAAATTTTGCATGAAAGTTCTCTTAGTGAAAAACTCTCTTTATTTCCAAAAAGCAGTACCTATTCAAATAAATCATCAAATCCCTAACTTGTTTGCAAGCTACGTTGTTTTGTCCTGAGTGTTCAAGAATTGAATGGTACAGTTTGGCTAGCTACTCAGAACTGCCCTCTCCAATTCATGTACTGGAGTCACATTTGTTATTTCTTCTTGGGACTATTTTAACCAACTCATTTTGTTCAAAAATAGCTTGAATGGAGGGCAAATACCCTTTATTAATTCAATGATGTTACCCAAAAGAATGTCATTTAATTCGTTCGAGACGCTTTTCAATGAAAGATCTTTTTCCAAAGCTCTGAACCAATTTCTCCATACCTATTTTATCTCCCTGGTGTTGTCTGACGAGTGTCTTTTTAGATGTGTCCATATTTTTCCTCCATTTTTGCCAATTGCAATTTTGTTTCTTGACGCTACTGCTGACCCTTAGCGCAAACTCTCCATACTACGTTTTATTAAGTCCTCGGAAATTCAAATTAGAAGTGTTCACACGAGATGGTTGTTCTCACTTGCTCTGTGGGTTGTAGTTCCTGATGTTGAAGTCCTGTGATCATTTCCTATTCCGTAAGAAGCTTTCTCCAATTCCTTCTCTGTTTCATTTAGTCGCTCGAGTCATAATTCAAGAGCAACTCCCATCATTTCTTCTCTGCGAATTTCCTTTTTATAACTTCACCATGGGTCTGAGGAATTGCCTACAGAGGTATTGGTATTTTTAAATCGTTTTACGATGTGACAGCTATATCATCCTCTTCTCTTCTTTACTGATACCTCAATACCTTTAATGTCTTTGGGATTGTGACTCATACCAATGATTATCTCTTCTAGAGACTTTATTCTATTATCACTTTGCTCGTGAGAGCCTTCTCAATTTTCAATTGTGCGGTAGTGTTATTCAAAAGAATCTTGCGGCGTCATAAGGCGCCATGTAGCTTTAGTTGGTGAGAGTAGAATAAACACATTTCCCCTGATTTGCACTGATGAAGCTCTCATCAGATCCCAGGAGGATAGGATATCTTTACTAAAACTTCAAAATTTGTCTCTAAGAGTAATCAGTACTGCTGAAGTAGGCTTTGGCACCTTTGCTATTGAAAATGGCTCATTAGTATTTTACCTTGTGACGGGTCATGGCAGCCGACATCTGTCTTTCTTGATTTTGAGAGTCATCTTCATATACTTGATCATACACCTTCATTTTCAATGGATCATTCTTTGTTTTAATATTAATGAAGGGAGGTTCTTTTAATGTCTCGGTGTACTGTCTAGGCGGTGCACCGAAAGAAGATACTTCGGTGCTTAATTGTTTACGTATAAGCTTTCCCTTTCGGCTTATGGTTGTTTCACTTGTTGCAGCCCGAGTTCTTGACTATATTCTCTTAGTCATCAAATTTCACTTCATCTATAATTTCTCACATACGGAAGAGGATACGACTTGTGTTTTTTAAGTTGGATGTTACTGCGAAGTTCCTTTAGGAGGTGTGGTGTCTCGAACACACCCTCTTTCCCTATTTCCCACATTTAATGGAGTTTGCAACTCGGGAACTTGTGGATCTTTGTGATTGTGTAGGGAGAAACGTCTTTGTGATTGTTCGGGTGCTTTTTTGAAGTGCGTGGTTTTCTCGGCCATGACGAAAGTCTCAATAACTCGAACTACGGAGTTCTTTTCCTTTACCCTTGAGTCTCTGCCTCTTGATGCGATGGTACTGTCTTCTTGTAATGCTTGCTTGTCAAGGTGGGTTTATTGAAGATGTGCACCAATGGAGGGTACACGCATTTGACCACATGTTTCTAGGTCAAAGTTCTTCTCAACATCTTTCATAATTTTATTCATTTTGTCATCTTCACTTTCCTCCTCAACAAGTGTTCCTTTAACCATTCATCTTGATTTGCATCTTGTTCTAAAATCGGGAATCTTGTGGTGTACATAAGGAGATGAGCTTATTCTTTAATCTTTTTCTCACAAATGAAACCAAAGGGGTCATAAGGGACCCAATCGAGAAAGATGTACGGAACTTTTTCTCTAATAGAATTTTACGCTGCTCTCTCAGCATCCTAGAATTACGAGATGAAAGGACCTAATTGGCTTTTGATCCATAGCGGGCTATTTCTTTTTACATTGCAAAAATGAATAACATCGAATTGTTCATTTGCTGATAGTATTCCAAGGCAAAAATCCTCATTGGTACACCTTGCTATTTAGGGTAGCTTGAATGGATGTAATTCATCATCCATAAATCCTTATGATGCTGTATGGTTTTGATACAAGTACCAATCCCCAACTTTATAAATCTTTGACGATTTGCAAGGTCTTTCTAATTTCGGTCACTAGAGTCTTGCGGGGAAAAATTCCTGTTAATAAAGTTGTTGCGGGATGTACAAAAGCTGATCAATGGTCTGAATAGGGAGTAGAAAGGAGAATCGGAAGGGAAAAAATGAATGATGGGGGACCAAAAAATGACGGACACAGGATTTCCCTTAGCATCAAGTTTTTGAGATGGGAAAGGGAACTGTACTGCGATAATAGATCATGAGATGATAGATAACGAGAGTACTTAAAAACTTTTCGGTATCTAGCCTTACAGAATTGATCATGGATCTTGTGAGCTATGAAGGAAGCATAATCATCATTTTAATCTCGGGCTGCACTGGGGGTGAAAAATGGATGTAAGCCCAAAGTTCATCTGCATCTACATATTCGGCTGAGTAGTGAACCGCCAAGACTAGATATCCCTATATTTACAACTAAGCTTTCCCCATATGCTATTGAAATAGTATGCAGAAGCCATGGGGGGAGACCCTTTTGGGACGATGCTCGTAGTAACATGATTTAATGCGACACATGTGGATTTTAACCTTTCGGGGGTTAATTGTACGGATTTTCTCAATCAATCCTTCCATGGATAATGGTGTATAAATTTCTTCATCGTCACAAGCGTAACATGTGCATTCGATAGCACAGGAGGTGTGATGGAAACAAAACACTTCGCATCAGTGGGAGCTAATCACAATCTCTCGTGCGGGATCATAGTTTGCACTAGCGAGTAATGAATGATTTCGGGGAAAATGAGTTTAACGTGAAGGAATAAGGTACGTGGGAGATTGGATTCACAATCCTATAAGATCTCGCCCCTTTGAGTATTCGTCTACAAACGACATGTGGCTCAATCGAGGGTTCATCAAAATGCGGGTCTTTAATTTGCCAAATCTTCATCTATCGGAGAGGTAAATAGTCCAGTCACAGTGAGGAGGCATTCAATGGGGCGATATTCGGAGCCTACGGGACCTCCATTTTGGTTCTCATGGATTCAAAATGGTAGGTTTGTGTCTTACGGACGGACGGGATTTACGAAATGGAGGGAATTGGAACAATTTGCGGGTTCGAGAAGCAATATTCACGAGTTTAAAATCTCAGGGGAGGACTCGGGTGATGATTTTTTAACCAACTTTTTCAAACAGAAAAAAAACAAGGAAACGAAGGTTTTACTTGTAGCGTCGCGCGCGTAAAGGATAAATACCTGCTAGACGGAAAGCATGGTTCTTTAACAGATGTAAAGCTATGGCGGACTATCTTGACAGAGCAGCCGGCGGAGATCTTGGAGTAAATTGGTCAATTGCGTTGGAAATTTGAAAATCGCAATGAGACTCTGTCGCTTTCGAGAAAATGAAAAATAAACAGAAAAAACACGCGAAAAAATGGGTTTATTCACAAGTTAAAAGTATTTTTTATTTTTTCGAGGTGATGGCGTCTGCGTCGACGTCTACGCAGTGACGTGGCCGTCAGCACGAGCGGTAAGGGGTAAGTGGTATTCCCTAGCACCGCTTTTGAGTCGAGATGGTTTATTATCGAGAGGGGGCAGCGATTACTCATGGGTTTCTTGCCACGTGGATGGTATCGACTATTCAAAACCACCCATCCCCCGCGGGTTAAAAAACTTTCACACGGGATGAGCGACGGGATCAACGGCGTCGGCCGTTGGGTCGTCTATACGAGAGTGATACGGCGGTTGAAAAGATGAGGGAAACAGTGTCGGAGGATTCAGATTGTGGGCCTCGTCGAGGTTTTTAGAATTTAACGTGTTTTTAATCACCCTGAGAGAGAGATTTTTTTAATAGGCGGAAAGGTTATATAACTAGCACGACTGACTAATTAATCCCATGCTTTGCATAATGAAAGGGGGTTGCGTGCGGGGGTTTGCTTGAGTGGAATTCCACGTGTGACGAACCACGTGCTGGCACAACAATTTTAATTAAGTTTTATTCATGTTTTTGTATTTAAACATACATATCACATGTTTAAAGTTTATATATATATTTTAATTTACTATGGTAAATTAATTAATATAACTAATTCTACCATAGGGCGGGATTAAAGTATATTGATAATTTTTAACCTAAAGGGCATATAATGGGTTTTAATATTTTAAATGTGCGGGGATATAAAATACTTTTGGTTAAACATTATACTAAGGGGTTTGATTTCATTTATAAAAAAGAGTTATATACTTAGGAAAAGGGTATTTCACTAGGGATTTAATATAATAGAGTTAAATGTTAACATGGCAAAGGACAAGGAAACTCAAAATATTTTTGTACATCTAAGAAAAGTGATAACTTATGAAATGTAAATTGCAACATTTTATCTCCAACACTTAAACTTAGAATAACAAGTTATCTTGAGGGTGATGAAATTTTGCATCAGTTTCCCTGAAAGTAAAATAGAGTTTTACTTAGGAAAAAAGTTAAAGATGGAAGATAACAATGATGAATTATCTCAAGTGCTTGAGTCTTTTTGTGATCGGTAGGCGAGAGGGTCAGGTCCCTCCGGAAGTCAAGGAAATGCACTTGAGCCCCTTTGATCTCCAAATACCTTAGTACTTTCAGGGGGAAATTAGTAAAACCTTTGAGGGGAAAGATTCGTGAAGGAAGTTATTAACGTTTGACTTTGCTTGCTATGATTTTCCGAGTGTATTTCATGTGTGAGTACTTAGTGAAGTGAAAAGTAAAGGATAAACAACATGTAACGACATCATTCATCGAGATAATACTTTTGCAAGCACCATCTACCTACCCTATCTACTTAACACTACCATTTCTCTCTTCTTTATTATGGCATTTGCATTTTCAGACTTGCAGAACCCTCATCAATCTTTTCTTTTTACAAGAACTGAAATCTATATTTAATTCTACCCACTTATTACATCCAAGGAGCTCGGATTAGACTTTATTTGAGGCACCTCTTATGCTAACTCTACCTATCTACTTATCTGCCAAAGATTAAACTGTTTTGAGTAGATATGTTATTCTCCTAATCTACAACTTGAAATTGAAATATGACTAAAGCCAAGTTCTAAACGAGGTTTCACTTATTCATGAATTGTGGCAAAGATTTAACAAGTGCGTTTACAATTGCTTTATTTTACAAAAATGAAATAGTAGTGGCATTTGGATTTGCTCACTTTCCTTGGTCTATTTTTTGTTTGGGGTTCATTTCTTTCACTTTTTTGACCACCTTTATTCTTTTTACCCTTTGATCTTTCTTTTAGGGTATACCCTCTTTACATTTTTTAAATTTTTAAATTTTTTGGTTTTCCAGGAATATGGAACACCTTTGCTCAAGAAGGAAAGTTTGAACATATTCCATAGTTCAATCAAGACAATCATGAAAGATGAAACCTAATGGTATAGGAGGCTAACATCACTCTTGCACAGTCAGATCATTGCAAGGGGTGTACCTTGGGGAAGTATGTGAAAGCCACCTTTCACGAGAAGGATAGTCACGCCACGACAATCCTTGAGAGAGTTCACATAGACGTGTGTGGTCCTTTCTCTATAGCTTCGATGACAGAAGCACAAGTACTATGTGATCTTTGATTGATGATATCTCTCGGAAGTGTGCGGATCTTCTTCATGCGTGAGAAGAAGAGCGAGACATTTTTGCATAAGTTCTGATGAATTCAAGGCGCTGGTTGAGAAGGAATCTGGGGAAGCGCGTGAAGGCTCTCGGGAGCGACAATGGTGGTGAATTCATCTCTACATTGAATTCAAAGACTTTCCGCAAAGCACGAAGGGATTCGAGAGAGATCATCGCACCCATAACCACAACGGAATGGGGTGGGCGAGCGGAAAAAGAATAGAAGTCGATCAAGTGGGTGCTGCACGGGCGATGTTGCATGATCGAGGGCCTACCCCTTCACTCGTGCGGTGAGGCATACCAATACAACGCCGATGATCAATAGTGATAGAACCGTTGTCCCGATACACAGAGATTCTTGGCATGAGTACCACCGGGAGGAGGGCGTTTCTTTACGGAAAGAGGCTGAAGTATTTCTCTAATACGAGAATTTTTGGCTCACTTTTCTACATCGCATCGTGACAGAAGGACAGCTAGAAGGAAGAGCTGGATCCGACGCAGCAGAGGTTTGGACTATTTGTGGGGTACACTAATGCACACCTCACAACTAGTGGCGGTGTATTTGCCGAAAACGATCGCAGAGGCTGGGTCGTGCGACGGGATATCAAGTTTCGGGGAGGAGAAAGCCATGCGGTGTTCACTTGAGGAGGGAGCCACCGCATGTGGGATGAGGGAGGCTGACTGGTTCCCTGAGGAGAGGCTTACGGACGGATGTGGATCAGCCACGAAGAGGAAGTTCGGAGGTGGAAAGGGACCACCCATGCAGCGCCAACCATCGGAAGGGGCGCAAGCGCACTATAGAAGCTGAAAACAGGCGGCTGGGAGGATAGAAAGGGTTGTGGAGACCCACCTACAACAGACGCAGAGACAGTAGATGGAGCAGGGACTAGGCCCGTCTATGGATACATGGCTCGTATCATGAGTCAATGTGCGCGTGGCAGAGCCATCTCTTTTAGAAGAAAACTAGTCGAGAGGAACCCACCGCATGTGGTAGATGCCGTCGATCGAAGAATACTGATTGCGATCGTCAGAAACGGTGCTTGAAGATTGTCCCGGAGACGGAGGGAAATCGGTCGGTGGGTTCGCGATGGATCTCTACAAAGTGGAAACAGCGTAGCGTGACGGCGGAGTGTGGAGAAGTACGAGGCGAGATTTGTCACCCGTGCGCTTCTCATCTGGATTCGAGGGGATACGATTCATAGAGGGTACATCTTGTCAGCCGTGGTCTGCATCACGAACGATCCTGGCGCTCTCGAGTCGCAGATGGGGATGGCACATCCATCGGATGGATGTGAAGACTACGTTCCTCAACGTGAGTCATTGAGGAGGAGGTGTACATAGAGTACTTTTGAAGGTTTCGATATCACTTCAACGATGAGAGTCGCATGTTTGCCGAGACTCACGAAAGCATTGTGCGGGGATGAAGTAAGCACCTCACTAGCTATGGTACTACCCTTGGATTAGGCTTAGGATGTAATTTCACGAACTTGGATTTTGCAAGTGTGAGGCGAGATCTCTAACTCATACACTAAATTGTGTGATGGAGGGGAAAGGCTGAGTCATTGTCATCGTATGTAGAGTGATCTGATTTTGATGGGTGATAGTACATCGACTCACTTTCATGCAGAGGAGGATCTACTGTAAAGATTTTGAGATGAAGGACTCCGGGCCTCCCATTATTTCACTCGCGATTGGAGATTTGGCCGCGCGGTGGAGGACTATTTGTTTCTCGGGGTAAAGTATGTCCTGGGAGATTCATGAGAGGTTCAACATGCATGGTGGCAGCAAGCTGTTGACAGCACTCCTCTTCTACCGGTGGTTGGAGGAAGGAGGATGCTACTTCGGGTGGAGGTAGATGGATGCCATCGTCTATCGACAGCAGTTGGTGCGAGAGTCGCTTATGTATCCGATCAATACACCGACCCAGAGTATATGCTATGTTACGTTAACACTTTCGCAAGCTATGGTTAATACCTACTAAAGCTCTGCGAATGTAGGCAAGCATGTATTGTGTTATCTTAGTGGCACATCGGGGATATATGGTCTATGGTACGCGAACGAGGAGGGATGGAGCGAGAAGCTTTTCAACTTCAGCGTGCGGATCGGGCGGGGAGCCCAACGGACGAAAGAGCACATACGGAGGGAGTTTTTAGCATTCGGGTCGACATCGGTTTACGGTACGGCGGGGAGCGGAGATCCATGGCACTCGGATTCACAGAGGCCGAGTACATGGCGACAAGCTTGGTCGCATCTTGCGAGGACTGTTGGATGAGAAGATCCTGCGTTGGATTGTTAGGGGTTGCACTTGGAGCCTCACTGCGGTTATTGTGATAACGAGAGTTGCATTAAGCTCTCGGCTAATCAGGTATTTCATGATAGATCCAAACACATCGACATCGAGGATACCATCACTATCGAGAGATTGTGTTCGGTGGAGAATCATGTTACTTTCACTTATGTTCCATCACGGAGGATCGAGGGATGCGCGACATCTTGACGAAGGCGCTCACCGGGGGCAAGTTCGAATTCCACGGAGGCGGGGATAGGGGTACAACGGAGATAATCACACTTATATTTTTGAGAGGGAGTGTTTAAAATGCAACAAGATGATGGAGCTTAGTGAAATGAAGTCGCCTTCACTAAGTGGGCCCCGTAGACTATTTTTGGCGCAAAGTCTATTTTTAGACTATGTCTATTTCTAGACATATGGGGCATGGTCTAGGAGTTGCAGTGTATGCTATTCTTGGATGATTGGTCGAGTTGGTAATATAGATGGACCTCTATTTTTAGACATACGGAGTCGAAGTCTATTTTTTAGGCACTTTGTCTAAAAAAAGGTCGATGAAATATTATTAGCCCTTAATAATATTTGGACTCATAAACTTCGGTTTACTCTCTTACTGACACGGAGTTGGAGCTACGAAGTGGCTCTATGCATTTGACGAAGGAATTACGCTATTCCTTGGGGGTTTTGAGTGAGCTCATGCATGGTTGACTTCGATTCAGGACTTCGGTGGCAGAAGTTTGGTGGAGATTGATAGAGCCATGTGGTGGAGTTGTGTTCGAAGTTTAACTTAGTTGAAAACTAGTTGTGATTAGTTTAACTAGTTAATCAACTAATAATGAGTGGAGTGAATTAATATATTATTTTAATACACTAATTATTAACTCATTATTCAACTCAGAACACATCAGGATTCACTACGAGTGCATGGATAGATTTAGTGGAGACCGAGTGGAAGAGGTAGATGAAAGGGTGAGTTTGCTCATTGAGATTTGAAACCTACTTAGCAGTTGTGCATGAGATTTGCACAAGCATTGGAGGAGATTGCCAATGATCAGAGTTGCGCTTGATTTGGAGCCGGTGAGATTCGAACTTGGATCTCTCATTAGACCAACCTTGATTGCACAATAGATGCAAGCAATTAGTGGATGAGTTTTTGAACTGTGACTTGTTCAAAACCAAGCTAGTTTGTGTGTAACTATTGGAGACAAGTGCGGGGTACTTGTGAGGAGTATTGTGTCGAGATTGTTACATGTTTCTCTTCTATTATAATATAAAAATAGGTGGGGTTTCCAGCTATAAAGCTTTCCCCATTATATTGTGTTTATGTGCACGTACGTACATTTCCATTTCGCAATGATTGATGATTGATTGTAGAAGAGATTATGTGTTGCATATGAATTCGAGATTAGTATGTGATCGGGGATAATCTCGGTGGATAAATCTTCATTATTCAACAAATTTCTACGACATTTTGGGTTGTATTTGTATCTCATGTACTCAGATATTATTGTATAAGTCCTGGCTGTTATCGCAGGCACAACTTGTATGTGGGATTCATCATTCTATTTTTCTGGCTCGTGTTTATGCCAGCACGTACTCTGTAGTTTGGTTCCTCGTTTACTAAACACACTATTCTTTTGTACTTTTTCTTGGCGAGCATAGGTACGCCTCCCCCGCTGCCTTTAGCATAGGTACCATCTCATAAACTAGAGACTTGTTGCAACTGTAAGTCTTGTCTCCTCAGGGTCTAGTCCTTTAGCACATTAGACTACCTTACATTTCTCTATTTGACTTCCCTATTGATGTCTAGCGATTGAGTTCTTACAACGTACTTCAGTCATACGATTTGCTCCTAACACTCGTACGCTGGGGGGAAATCTGTTACACCATTTTTTGGTCATCTAACCTATTATCATTATATGGACCCAAGTACACCAAGTAAGACCAATTTTACCCTAAGTAAAATTGCTTTCACTATGTGAAATAACTTAGTAAAACACCTTTATTAAGTTGATTATTGTATAAACAGGAAACCCCAAAAGGAAATAATAAACAAATCTATATTTGTTTATATTTCCTCAAAGAATAATTAGTTAAACATCAATTTAATTATTATTCCTAGTCATATTTTACCCAAAACAAGGAAATCAATTAAATAAATCCTTATTTATTTAATTATTTCCTAGGAATAAGTTATTTAATCCTTATTTAAATAATATTCCTAGTTAAATTTGACTAAATCATTTATAAATAATTAAATAAATCATTTATTTATTTATTATTACTTAATCACATCCTTAAAATGATAAATAAATCATCTATTTATTTATTATTTACAAATAAGGGGATTTGACTCAAGTCAAATTCCTTTTCCCTCCAACAAATATAATAAAATATTCCATAAAAGTTGGATCTAGATTTGGTTAATAATATTTTAATTATGCACCAATCTCTAGACTAACTCAATATTTTCTTATAAATAGAAGGGTTTTTCCATTCATTTGTCACCTTTTGTTGCCTAAAGATCACTCTGGATCTCAACTCTTGGTCTGGCTATTGATCCATTATCATTGTCACATTCTTCATCACTTACTTTGTGAGCTTCCTTTGAGTTCTATGTTTGTCTGGGTTTTCTACACCAACAAGAGAGATAAATTTTAGATCTGAAATGCCGAGGAATTTCAAGAAAACATCCCATTGAGGAGAATTGGAAACGCCTTTCTTGTTTTCCTCTTAGGTGCCCCTTTAATATAAAAATCCTTTCAAATATATTGTTCTTGTCTTGTCTATTGAATGCATGGAGCAACATTTCATTTTTACTGCTTAATGTCTTTTATGCATAGATCTGGATTTGTGAAGCTTTATTTGGACCAACTAACTGCAGATTTAAAGATATTGGCAGCCATAATTGATGTTAGGGCTATTTTTTATGCGTAGCTAAAGTGGTCTTTTTCGACGAAAGATTCATACTAACAATTGGCGACTCCACACGGGTTTTCTTTTGCGACTACTGTCATTTTATATATTCCTGCATATCCAGCTATTTCAGACCCTAGGGTTTCTCTTTAGTTTTATCTTTTTCCTATTTTTATGGTGCTTTTAACCTCTAAAACCCTCAAACATTAAATTTTTTTAACTTCCGTGTGTTTTTGGCCCTATTGCACAGGTGACAGACATTAGCCATAGCTGAGATGAAAACTTTTTCTGAAATCTGCCGTCGAGAGACCTGAATCTGCAGGTCGCACTTATCGGCCCAAAAACTGTGACCTGGACTAGAGGGTGCACTTTTCTGCCCCAAAACTACGACCTGGACTGAAAGCAGGTCAGAACCTATGACCTGCACATTTTTTTGCACTTTTCTAGCAATTTTTCTGGGTTTTTCTGAAGCTTCTATCAAGGTTTTCCAGCCTTTGTCTCTGCTCGTTTAGACCTATTTCTGATCTGTTTCACTCAAATAAGTGGCAATCTTTCCCCTTAGGGCTTTAGTACCCTCCACTTTTTGTAGGCGAGTTTTAGCCGTTTCAGACGCCTGAATTTTTAGAGTTTCAGCCTTCTTCTTTTCAGATTTGATACCTTATTTTCAGATCCCTCCAGATCAACTCTTCTTCCTTTCAAATTACCTCATCTAGTTTTGTTTGGGTTTATCTCTAGGGTCACCTTCTTGTCCCTCCTACCTTTAGCTGATTCCCTCCTTTGTAGCACCAACCTTGCCTCTGCCTCTTTGCTATTCTCTGCACCTCTTTTCAACAGATTTCTCCTTTAGATCCCTGTCCCTCCTGACCTTAGATCTATTGGGCTCTTTTTAGCATGTTTTGATTAGATTTTTTCCCTCTTCTAGACTAGTTTTGAGAGACCCGCCTTCTTGGGTTAGATTGATGCATTGATAGCTATTAATTTTATGTTATTTCAGTCTTATTTATTGTTCTCTGCAGATTTATTTTCAGTTACGCAACACACTTTCTCTTTTACTCTCAAAACATCTGGGTTTAAAAATTAAAATTAACACATGCCACACATTGAACCTAAGTGAAGAAGAGCCTAGTTAACACCGCCTGGCAAATAATTTAAAATCAATTGACACTGCACCTCTCTGCCCTTGTTTCGACATTGACCTCACTTGATTTTGCACCTCCCTGCCTTTGTCGGTTTTTCTTCTTCCTGTTATCATTGTGCCTCCAAGGCGTTTATCCCAGAGACTTCTTAGCCTTCACCCTCAGTTTCCGGTTGGTCGACTTCCTCCTTCCCATTGTCATTGAGCTAGTCCTCCCCCGAGTCCACACTCTGACTCTTCTTCTGATTGTTCGGGTTCTCCCCCTACTCCTGGTTCTCCCCCTTTTACCTTCACCATGTCTAGTTCAGGGCCTAGCGCTAGCGACAACCTGAGTTCTACTGCTGGGTCTGTTTCCAGTGGAACCACTATAGGAACTACCTCGACTGTCCCTTTGCTCCCTTATATGGTCGGTCTCAGTCTCCCTGATTTCAATCAGCTGATCAATGATCCTATCTGCCACGATGTTAGTTGGCCTGCTATGCGAACCAAGCTCCCCTCCGACATTCCCAAGTTCGAAGGCCTTACTAGTGAAGATCCCTCCAACCATATCTGATCTTTCCACATGCAGTGTTCATCCAATTCCATTACTGATGATTCCATCCTTCTTAGATTGTTCCAACGCATGCTTACTAGCGAAGCTTATAAATGGTATGTTGATCAGACCGCCTCTTCCCATAACACCTTTGCGGCCATTGCCCAAGCCTTTTTATCTTATTTCCAGCTCCCTCTTCGATACGACACTGGTACAGAACTCTTGAATTCTTTCCATCAATCCTCTTCAACCTGCCTTTCCGCCCATGTCCAGGAATGGCAGAGAAGAAGGAGCCTATGTCGAGCTCCCACCTTTGAAGATCGGGTTTATATGGACTGGTTCCTCCGCTCTCTCTTACCTGCCATCGACAAAGATGTCACATCCTAGTTCCCTCAAACCGAAGAAGCCACCCTCCAAATAGCCTTGAAATATGACCTTATCTATGCTCAATCTGGTTATGTTTATACCGTGCTTCCTGACCTCCCCAAAACCGGTGGTGCTAACGCCCCGGGGGCATATCACTCTACCGACGGTATCGTTGGAGCTCTTTCACATACCTCTGCTCAACCTTTTATGGGCTATGGTTTCCCTCTAAGAGGGGCCAACACCTCCAGCACTTTTCCCCCTCCAGGTAGCATATATCTAGGATATGACATGCCTCCTCCTTTTTCCCACCCTCCTGCTTACCTCAATGTTGCCCATCCCAACCCTTATCCTTATGCACAACCTGGTGTCCCCTTTCCTCTAGCATTTGGACCTCACACTCCCTTGCCTTCTCAACCCCTGCAGCCGCACTTACTACCCCCTCCAGGGAAAGTATTTGCGTAGTAGGGCGCGACTAATTCTCTTCCTTCTCAAAGACAGAGGAAAGGAAATCAATCTGCCTCTGGTAATCGTGGATCCAATCCTCCAAGTATTGATTCTAACACTGCTAACCAGCCACAGGGTTCTTAGCCCAGGCTAGATAGGCCTCTTTGCACCAATAAGCCCTGTTCGTGTTGTGGTGTTTATGGTCACTACACTCACGATTGTCTCCTATTACCATAGATTCGGCAGATGTGGGAGTCTCAGGCCACCATGCGGGGACAACATTCCTCCCCTACTATCCCTCCCAATATGGCTACTTCTCAACCCGCTGTGTTTACCCATCCTTTCCCTCAACAAGGATTCATGGCTACTCAACCACCTCATGCCCCGGTAACCACACAACCTTCCCCTTCTGGTTCCTCTGATTACCAGATTCTCGTGATGGTCTCTGACCAACCTCTCACCATCGACCTTAACCTTCAAAATCGGTCTCGTCAGTACTCCACGACTCTCGCTCCATCTGTCGTCGATTCCCCATATTTAGGTCCTACAGAGCCTCTGTCGACACCCAATGGTCCCTTGCAAATCCCTCTGCCCAAATCTAAGGTTCATACCCAGATTCCTAAGGCCCCATTACGTCGAAATGATGCCTCTGGTCGGGCTGCCCATTCATATAGCATAGTAGATGATCTGGCACAATATCCTACTGCCATTTCAACACTGGAACTCCTCCAGTCATGTCCTTCTCAAAAGAAGGCTCTACTATCTGCCATGGGTGCTGTAGATCCTAATGATGACCAATTGATTGTTTTCGATGCCCGTCAGTCAGACCATCCCCCCCTTCCTGCTTCTGTTGCTTTCCAAATCCCAGTCCAAATCTGAAATGCCAACATCGCTCGGTGTATTATTGATGAGGGGGCATCTACATGTGTGATGTCTGCTTCAGTTTGGAAAAAAATTTGATCTCCTGAGATGGCCCCTTCCACAATAACCCTTCGTGCGTGGGATGGCCATGCCTCCCAGCCCATTGGCCTATTCCGTAACTGTCCTATCACCCTTACGGGCAAGATTTTTTGCGTTGACGTTGAAGTTATCGATGCCCCTCTTGACTATAACATTCTTTTGAGGTGTAGCTACACCTATGCCATGTCTGCCGTCCCATCCGTAGTCCACCGCAAGATGTTTTTCCCTCATAATGGAATGATTGTCACCATTGACCAGTTGACATATCATGAACCAAAATCTCAGACCTCCCCTGATTCCACCATCTCTGCTGTCACCAATAAGCAAATTGTTGATTCTATGACCAGTGTTTCCCTCGGCATCTACAAAGACTCCTCCTTTCTTGGAACCTTCCTGGGTCCTCCCCCTCCTCCTATTTACATGATGCAATCATCTCAGGCTGACCTTACGCAGCCTGCTTCGGCTAGTCAGCAACCTCAATCTAGCCTGCCGCAACCGGCTCCTAGCCCTTCGCCTCCATTGACCGAAACTTTCCCCCCTGGACCTTCCCATCCACCTAGCACTCAAGAGCCTCCCTACCTTGCTGAGTCGGTTCCCCCAGGTCTCCACCATATGGGAGCCATCCCTCCTGGTCATTACCTCGCTGGTTAGATACCTTTCCTTTCTCCCCCTCCCGGAGTCTATTCAGTTCCCATTATGGCAACCCTTTCCCTCCCTAATTTGACCTTGGGCATACGTGTCTAGTACCTTACTCCTCCAGCCGAGACCCCACCAGGTCACCCCAAACCATACCTTGCTGTGACACCGGTTCAACCGATTCCCTTCGCTTCTTCCATCGCTACAGTGCCCCTAGCCCCTCCGCAAGACCATCCTCATGCTATGACAGCTACGGGCAAGAAAAGAAAAGCTCACAAGGGGGCATCCAATGACAAGGCCACCACACCCAACCCTACCCCTCCTCCACCCGCCAAGCCTTGTGCGTTGTGTGATGGTGTCGGTCATGCCGCCCATACTTGTCCTAAGTTGCCCCGTATCCAACCCATCGTTAAAGTCGCGTTCCCTGAATCTACAGTCCCTGAAACCTCTGTTTCTTCCTCGTCCGCAGCGAAGAACCCAAAGACTCTTCGCACCAACAAACCCTGTGCTCTGTGTGGTGTCCATGGCCATTATTCTCACCATTTTCTTCACCTCACACATTACCAAGCCTCTTTAGAGGTCATTCACGAGTACAAAGTTGAACAAAATAAATCCGCCTCTCCCATCCTTTCTTAGTATGCGTTAGGCTTACTCGAGGATCCCCCTGCTACCATTGACATTCCTCCCCCTGATGTTGAGATGTCGGAACCTGCTGCCCCCCTCCTATACCTATCATCATCCGTACGACCCTCGGAGTACATTCCCTCTGAATCCACTCCATCTGTTTTTCTTGATTCCCCTTTAGCGACGTTCTTGGGCTCTACATGCTTTAACCATATTTTTACTTGTTCTTCTGTCATCCCCCGTGACAATCCATATGTGCACGTTTCTTCCCATGCTGATGATTTAGGTATCTTTGCAGTGTCATGTGGTTTCCTTGACCTTTCCCTTTCCACCCATAACCAGGATGATACCATCCGTATCTATGATGTCCTCCGCAGCATGAGCTCCCGCTTTTCCTCCCACAGCTCTCATACATCACCCTCTAGTCGATCTATGAGTCCTAGCCATCCTACCCAGACTACTCCCTCCCATAGTTGTCGTTTGATGTCTACCCTACACTCACGCTGCCATCATTATTCGCCTTCCTCCTATTTCTTGTCTTGTGACACTATTCCGCCGGACCTCTCGTCCACACATTATATTGGCTATGCCGATGGGGCAAGTTGCTATTCCCGGAATCTCGCCTCAGCCGCTTGGGCCATCTTTACCCCCTTGCATACCCTCATTCTTTCTAATGGGGTCTGCATTGGTAATGCCACCAATAATCAGGCTGAATATGATGCAGTACGTGGTCTCTTAGCCGATGCCATCTCTCATCACATCCTCCATCTGCACGTTCATTTAGATTCCCTGCTTCTTGTCTTACAACTCATTGGTGTCTATCGTGTGCATAATCCTATCCTGTTTAGACAATATTTACGAGTGAAACTTTTGATACGTGACTTTAGATTCATTACTTTCAACCATGTACCTAGAAGTCAAAATCACTACGTAGATAGAATTGCAAACCATGTTCTAGACTGGAATTTATCACACACAAGACAATAACATTTCAAATCATCAACACAATGCATATACATAATATATATCATATAACATGTTTTTGAAGTCCATCTACTCCGAAACATATGACATGCCCATAGCATGTTATAAAAAAAAAAACTCAAAAACTGGGGGGCACCACTTGCCCCTACATACACACTGGGGGGCACCACCTGCCCTACAACTAATCACTCTCTGGAGGATCCCGAGCCAATGGCTCTGGTCTCGCAACTTGTAGATCACGCACATTATGACTAGTCATCGACATGCACCGCATGATACCTCGCCATTCCGAGGGTAGCCCAATACATAGCTCTATGTACTGGTTGTCTAAGTCCTGCCAACCCCGCTCCGACACACCGGTCAGTAGCCCCTCACATCTATGACGAATGTCCTCCAAAAGAGTGGTCATATCCTCGTTTTGTGCCGTTCTCAATCCACTAGAACCTATAGTTCCAGCTACTATAGGTCGTCTCATATATCCGGCCGGTTTCACCGGAGCTATATCTGCATACCAAAAGTATAAGGATCAGTACCATAAATACTATTCACAAACTTTAACATGAACATAACAGATTAGTTACTTCTCATTACCATCAGGCCCCCATACTCGACCATGCGGAAGTGGAAAGTCTAGATCTCCCCAATAACTCATCCCACTATAGGGATAGTCGTCTATGTACAATGTCATCTGATCCCAATGGGAGAAGAACTCTGGTCGGAACACCCGTCTGACTGCCCCTCCTCCTCCTCTTCATACTAGTCACCCCCACCGATGCATCCAGGGTTCTCTCAGACCCCCATCAAGTAGCTGTACACGAGGTCGCAAGGTCGGGATCTTCTAAAAAAGGAAGGAGCACAATACAGTTCCATAAGCACAATCATGGTTCACTTTCCGCTTACACAACGACAACTGTCATTTCAACGACACCAACATCATCTGGGCCCACCCATAGTAGGTCCCACTCAACACACTTTCTACAATCATCATCTGGTCTCCAGTGATGTGATGGAGTGCCTGGCTGCTCAAGATCCGCAAGACTACTGCCGTCATTGCATGGGTCTCCAACTTCTCTAGATCCCCAATCGGTATCCGAGTCCCTTTGACTCAGACACCTAGTCAACAATGTCACTCCACGAACTCCATGATGTTACGCCCCCACAGTAACACTGGCTGTGTATTTCCCACCATCCCTAATGGTGGGAGACCAGTCAGGAAATATAGATCCTGGACTGTCAGCTCAATCCTATGCCCCTGCACTATAAAAACCTCATGATCTGGATCCCAATAACTGACAATCCGGGCCAACAAGGGCTTCCCAGCTCTCATCAGAGGGTTCTCCATAAATTTCAAAACCCCAAACCTAGCCAATGCAAGACAGACACCTTGATCTGCTTGGATTTCCGTCTGTAATGTACCTAGGTCTCTCTCTCTCCACTTGATCCGCATATCTGCCATATCTGCACAAAACCATCATCTTTTTCAATCGACAGATAGGTAAAACTGCATTCAATTACACAAAAATTGAATCTCAGCCCACAATAGCACTAAAATCACCTCCCTCTGACAGGTCACACTTTTTGGCCAAATCCTGGGACGGGTCGCACTTTTCAGGCCCAAACCTGCTTCCCAGGTCGCAGTTTTTGCCCCAAAAAGTGCGACCCGGCTGTAATGATGAGGTAGGGGCTGTTCCTGAGATTTGGGATCCTAATCTGAACTTTTAATCCATCAAAAACAAAGAGTAGGATTAGGCCTCTTACCTGCAACTGACGGATATCGATTCCAACGACCAGTTTGTCTGCTACAATCGCCGAAATATTTAGGGCCTTCTCTCCTCTCCACATTCACCATAGCTAGACAAGCAAATGAATGTATTTGGAGGGAAAATGCCTTATTAGAAGAAAAACCCCTGCTTTTTCTTTCACCTGCTGCGACCAAACCGTAGCCCCGTTTGACACACCGTCTGCACCATTGGAAAGCTCTCACCGAGCACTCAAATGGGCATCTGTTAGTTTTTCATGTGTTCATACTTCACCAGGACACATTTTTTCCACGAAGGGTCTATTCACCTCTCCTCCAAATCGAATTTCCTCACTTACAACACTTGTACTTGGGGCACCACTTTTCCTCCTTACTTATCCTTGTTCGTGTTGATTTGCGTCATGAGATACCCTATTGTACTCATGTTTTTATGGTCCCCCATTATACCTTTACTATGTGGTAGCACCATCAAGTTGCCCTTGTTTAGAGCATCCGAATTGAGTCATCATCACATTCATGGAGTCTATCTCGAGTCCCTTCATATCTCTCTATAGTCCTCCATCCTTCATTGCTTGGTCCCCCTCTCGAGTTGCACATTATGGCCTTCAGTCCCATTGTCCCCTATCCCTCATGATATTGTGTCAGTCACTGCAAAGCCATTCATGCCCTTTATGCTCTAACAAGGGAAGTCATCCATCCGCTACTCAGTATCCCCCATTTCATCATCATTAGTGTCTGTCTGTTAGTCGCTCTACTATTTTCTCTCGTGCCTTAGTTGGGGATCCATCATCATCATTAGTGTCCGTCTGTTAGTTGCTCTACTATTTTCTCTCGTGCCTTAGTTTGGGATCCCTTATTACCTCACCTATGGCGGACCTCATTCTGTCGACATCAGCTCATTTACTCCAGAAGATAGGTCTAGAGGGCGGTGTACCTTAATTCGAGCTCCTTTCAGCATGATCGTGATCCGTATACTTGATGGTCCAGTGATGCAGCATCAGCTATTGGTGATTCCCGGGTATGTGTGAGATGTCTCAACCATCATGAGGGGGTGGCCCTGCAGGTAGCCCCCCACGTGCCTGAATGACCTCTTCATTTCAGCCTTTGATGTAGCTCCTTATATTTGATGATATCGACCTTAGCCACTTGCAGCGCCTTTTTGATTTGCATGTATCAGTCAGATTTTGCGAGCCCTTCCCCATTTATAGAGGGCATTTGGGTTGTATTTGTATCTCATGTATTCAGATATTATTGTATAAGTCCTCGCTGTTATCCCAGGCACAGCATGTATGTGGGATTCATCATTCTATTTTTCTGGCTCAGGTTTATGCCAGCATGTACTTTATCGTTTGGTTCCTTGTTTACTGGACATACTATTCTTTTGTACTTTGTCTCAGCGGGCATAGGTATGCCTCCCCCGCCGCCTTTAGCACAGGTACCATCTCATAAAATAGAGACTTGTTGCACCTGTAAGTCTCGTCTCCTCAGGGTCTAGTCCTTTAGCACTTTAGACTACCTTACATTTCTCTCTCTGACTTCCCTCTTGCGGTCTAGTGATTGAGTTCTTACAACGTACTTTGGTCATATGATTTGCTCCTAACACTCGTATGCTAGGGGGAAATCTGTTACACCATCTTTTGGTCATCTAATCTATTATCATTAGATGGACCTAAGTACACCATGTAAGACCAATTTTACCCTAAGTAAAATTTCTTTCAATATGTGAAATAACTTAGTAAAACACCTTTATTAAGCTGTTTATGGTCTAAACAAGAAACCCAAAAAGGAAATAATAAACAAATCTATATTTTTTTATATCTCCTCAAAGAATAATTAGTTAAACATTAATCTAATTATTATTCCTGGTCATATTTAACCCAAAACAAGGAAATCAATTAAATAAATCCTTATTTATTTGATTATTTTCTAGGAATAAGTTATTTAAATCCTTATTTAAATAATATTCCTAGTTAAATTTGATTAAATCATTTGTAAATAATTAAATAAATCATTATTTATTTAATTATATTTCCACCATTTCCTTAAAATAATAAATAAATCATTTATTTATTTATTATTTATAAATAAAGGAATTGATCCAAGTCAAAAAATCCTTTACACTCCAACAAATATAATAAAATATTCCTAAAAGGTGGTTCTAGAATTTGATTAATAATATTTTATTCATGCACCAAGTTCTAGAACGCCCTAATATTTTGTTATAAATAGAAGGGTTTTCCCATTCATTAGTCACCTTTCATTGCATTAGATCACTTTGGATCTATACTCTTGGTTTGACTTTGAGCCATTATCATTGTCACATTCTTCATCACTTGCTTTTTGAGCTCCCTTTGAGTTCTATGTTTGTCTGGGTTTTCTACACCAACAAGAGAGAGAAATTTTAGATCTGAAATGCTGAGGACTTTCAAGAACCCATCCCATTGAGGAGAATTGGAAACACCTTTCTTGTTTTCTTCTCAGGTGCCCCTTTAATATAAAAATTCTTTCAAATATATTGTTCTTGTCTTGTCTATTGGATGCATGGAGCAACATTTCATTTTTATTGCTTAATGTCTTTTATGCATAGATCTGGATTTGTGCAACTTTATTTGGATCAACTAACTACAGATTTAAATATATTGGAAAACATAATCGATGTTAGGGATATTTGTTATGCATAGCTAAAGTGGTCTTTTTTGACGAAAGATTCATACTAACATTTATTATATATTAACTTAATTTATAGGAGATGTATGTTATGGTAGGGATTACATGGGTGCTTTGACTGATTGCAGGGTCAAGATTTGGAGCTGGTGAAGAAGGATCCCTACTTTGCTATTCAGCACTCTCCAAAAGACTTCAAGATCATTAAAGAGGTAATCTTCCATCTTATTCCATCAAGTTATT
This sequence comes from Pinus albicaulis, assembly GCA_034641835.2. Taxonomy (NCBI): domain Eukaryota; kingdom Viridiplantae; phylum Streptophyta; class Pinopsida; order Pinales; family Pinaceae; genus Pinus; species Pinus albicaulis. Next base: position 66,897 of record JAXQQM020082947.1, on the reverse strand, counting down.
TTAAGTTAATATGAATATGTATGTGCCATCTTTGTGAACTATACAACTAATCTTACTGTCTGCCTCAGGCACCGGAAAGCCCTGAGAGGGATATTCGATAACCAATGACCCAATAATTTTACCCTATAGCAGTTAACTGTTTAATCTAAGAGAAAATTCAATACAATTTAACCAGTATAGCAGTTGGTTCCCCCTTCTTACTGATGTATGAATTTAGAGTTTGTTTTTAGATGTTCCTTTTTGGTTTTAGCTGAAAGAATTGGGAAACTGGGAGATTCAGAGTTGGTTATGTCTCACTAGGGTCCTTTTCCTACAATTAGCCTTTCTAAGATCCCTTAAGTTGAATTTCAAAAGCATTGGAAGTTAAAAGTCTTTCTCTGATCTTAGGCTTCACTTTGTGTCAAATCTTAAATGTTTTCTATTGTCTGAAGAGTTAGCCTCATAGGAGTTTGATCATAGATGGTTAAGGCATGCCTTTCCCTAGATTTTCTCCTAAGTGGTCACCTTGGAAGGTTTCCTTGTCATTCACCTTCATTTCCTTATTGTTTCATCCCATACTATCATCTTTAGAGATCCTCTGTTTTAGATGACTAGCCCATTTGAAAGCCTTGGATATTGAATTGCAAGTAAACCCTTTTATGACCCCATTGCCCAATGGACTTGCATTTTCATTGAATTATCTTCCCATTGCCAAAATACTTCTTTACTCACTCCTTTACCTTACATTAAAACCTTCTTTCATGTTTTCCAACCAAAAAAAAAAAAAACAAAACAACAACCCTTGTGCCCTATAACTAGCCTAATACCTTAAAATTGAACTTCAAAGATATATATTTCTTTTCCTTTATAGAGAGATCCCTCTCTGGATCCAGGAGGGCTAGATCCTGAGTTCCCAAAGTTGTTTGATGTTGTCTTGTCTTTTGGTATTGCCAAACCTTCCAAAACACAGGAACCCCAACAAGCTAAACTCCTCCTAAAAAGGTGGAAGTGTACTGAATCCCTAAGGGGCTTGGTTCCTACTTTGATGAGAAAAATTAAGCAAGTAAAGGTCCAAGACGGGTAAAGATGGAGGTCAGACAACCCTGAACAATGCCCTTGGAAAACCTTGAAAAATAATAGAAAAATCCCACAAAAAAGTTATATGTCGTAGGTTCTGACCTGATTTCTGCTGAGGTCGCAGTTTTTGAGTAGTTATTCGCTACCTGAGAGCTAAGGTCACAGGTTTTGGGAAAAAAGTATGACCTGCACTTTCGATTGTCTCGGGGGCAGGTTTCAAAAAAGGTGCCGTCTTTGTCACGGCTGATACCTATTACCTATGCAAATGGCCCAGAAACACACAGAAGTTAGAATTTTTACTGTTTAAGGGTAAAAAGGGTTTAAAACAACATCAAGGAATGAAAAATAAGAATATGAAGAAAAACCCTAGGTGCTAACGTAGTTGGTCATTCAGGGATCTGAAAAACGACAATGGTCGTAATTAAAAACCCTTGTGGAGTTGCAAGTTGTTAGTGTGAATTCTAATCGCAAGCTTACAAAAAAATCTCACTTTAGCTGTGCATAACAAATAGCCCTAACATCAAATGTGGCCATCAATTTCCTTAGATCTACAATAGGTGATCAGAATAAATGCTACAAAAATCCATATCTATGCAGTTAAAGAAATTAAACATAAAAAATAAACAAGAGTTGCTCCATAGATCCAATAGACAAGACAAGAATTTATAAAGATTTTTTTGTATTATGACACCTGAGAAGGGAACACAAAAAGATGTTACCAGTCCCCCTTAATGGGATGGGTTATTGTATGTCATCAGCGCTTTAGATCGAAGATATCTCTCTCTTGATGGTGTAGAAAACCCAGACAAAATGGAACTCAAAGGGATATCACAAGCAAAACTAGAAAATATATGACAATGATGGAGGATCAAAGTCAGACCAAAAGTATAGATCAAAAGGTGATCTCAAGGCAAAAAAAGGTAATTAATGAATGGAAAAACCTTCTATTTGTAACAAAATATTGAGTTAGTCTAGATATTGGTGCATAGTTAAAATATGAGTAACCAAATCTAGATCCAACTTATATGGAATATTTTATTATTTTTCGTGGAGGGAAAAGGAATTTAGAATTGGTCAAATACCTTTATTTAGAAATAAAAAATAAATAAATGATTTATTTATTATTTCAAGGATGAGGTTAAGGAATAATTAAATAAATAATGATTTATTCAATTATTTGCAAATGATTTAGTCAAATTTAACAAGGAATATTATTAAATAAAGATTTAAATAATTATTCTAAGAAAATAATAAGATAAATAAAGAATTATCTAATTAATTTTCCCGTTTTGGGTTAAATATGACTAGGAATATTAATTAAATAGTGGTTTAGTTAATTATCCCTAGAGGAAAATCAAACAAATAAGGCTTTATTTAATTATTCCTCATGGGGTTTCCTATTTAGACCAGAAATAACTTAATAAACTATGGGTTATTAAATTATTTCTCATAGTGAAAGCAATTTTACTATGGTAAAATTGGTCTTACATGGTGTACTTTAGTCTATCTAATAGTAAGAGTTTAGATGACCAAAATTTGGTGTAACAAAGGGGAAAAACATTACCTAAATTTTGTACAAAGTAGTGAAATGATATCAACATAGACCCATCTTAACTCAATGTTTATGATTCTCCTAAAAGGAATATAAAATTAAAATTATGTGTAAACTTATATGTTCTAAAAGCTTTGGGGCATGTCAATGATGGCTTTCCAAGTTGATGAATTTTGGGAGCTAATATAGCCCCACTAGATTTAAGTTCTACCCTGTGGCATGCTAGTGTTTGCAGTCACACTTATGGATGCATGCTAATAGAATTGGTCAAGGGAAAGTCCTAAGTGACTTTGGTGAAATAGATATTTTCCACTTGTTATTGCTTAGTTGAAGGAAATGGAATGAAATGGTGCTAATTGTCCCCCCATAATGATAAATATGGTTGCATTAGGCTCGTTGTAATAAATTGATGCTAGTTTTCCTTTTTTTTTGTTTTTGAAAGAATCATGTTTTAGATGGATATGTACTAGTGTTTGTGTTCATGATTGTGGATGCATGCCAATACCTAGGGTTAGGTTCAAGTGCTAAGTGACATTGGAGAAATAGAAACACTTATGTGTGACTTGCCTCCCTTAAGGAAGCCTAATTGAATGGTGTTAATGGTTCTTCGTAATACTAAATATGGATGTGCTAGTCTCATTGTAATATGAGGCAACTACGTGCATGTGCATGCACACACACACACACACACACACACTCATTCACTAACATGTGGATATGATGGGTCTATACTAGATTTTAAACACAATTACCAAATTGATGAGAAATATCACGAGTTCTTCATCTTTTATTGGTTGCATTTAATCACTATTTTTAACCTCATTTTGAAAATAGGTGCTACTGGTAACACTTTTATTTTCAGAGTGAAAATTATCATCTTTTGCAACCACGGTGCTAAAAGCCTCATAATATTTCTAATGGAATAATTAAAATTAATCCCCCAATAAAAAAGTGGCATTGATAATGGCCCCATTTTTTCCCAAGGTTAAAATTGTAACTACTTTGAAACTATAAAATTAACAATTGGTATTGTTTCAATGAAAACATTGAAATTCATCCTTGAATTGAAAATTGGCACTACCAATTGCATCCACTCTTTCATTGAAGATTAAAATTACAACATTATTGAAGTCATGGCCTTGAAAATCAATATTCTTGAAACCCAAATCTTAAAATCATCCCACAGATTAAAATAGGTGCTATCAACGACATGATCCTTTTTTTAAGCTTAAAATTACAATATTTCTGAAATTGTAGTAAAAAATCCAAAACTGTTATATAAAAAATTGTAAAAATAAATTATTAAAAAAAATAAAAATAAATTAAAAAAAGGAAAAATTAAGGAGAAAAGAAGCCAAATTGGGGAACTCACACATATATTTCCTCATCAAAAATCTCAATTTTCATTAGATAATGAACATTTAAATTTTGTTGATGCACCTTGGTGCATTCTGATAGTACTAGCGAAAACCAATTTGATCATATATGGAAAAACATGCCCAAAATCAAATATTTATGGTCTATAAATTGCATACACTAAAGAAAACATAATAGTTTCAACTTGAATAAAGTTGTTTTAATATATCTGGGATCATCTAATGATGAGAAAAATATCAAAAGTTCAAAAGACAATAGCATATATTTTGATTCTGCATTTTGCTAATATTGTAGAAGGCATTCATTGAAAGATCCATGGAAATAATTATGAGCATCATCATCTAGTTGTTTAGTAATTTTCCATACTCCCAAATTTTGAGAAGTGCCTTAGAGAGAGATTTTGTTGTTGTATTGCATTCCTTGTAAATATGGCAACATGAAACATATTCAAAAGAACATTTTATGCATAGGATCTCTTCAACAATGGGAAGTAGGAGGTGGTTGTAACATTTTTGAACCTCGTTGAACTAGTTCATAACAATTGTGGAGTCCCAAAATACTTATAAAGACCTACAACCCTTTTCAGTGGTAAAAAGAAGAAGGTATTTCAGTGCTAACAATTCAACAAAATTGTTTGTTCCTCTTCTCAAACCAATACGATGTTTGAAGGTGTCAACACTCATAATTTTGTGAGTCATTACTTGACATGGTCATATAGTTCACTCCTCAAAAGGGTAAGGACTCCATAAAACTTTTCCAAGTTGGCATATGAAATTTCATTTTTTCATATTTAACCTATCCTAAGTTTCAAGACCCCCATCATTTAATCTCAAAAACACCTCCATAAAGGTCACATCATGTTCCATCAGTCATCATTTTCTAACATATTTTATTTCCCAAGCTTACAACTCTAAAAAGAGGGTTTTCTGTTTCAGAATGCAAAATTTTCCTGTTTTATACATGTTTTTAGAATGCAGATTGTTAGCCCCCCTATAAATTTTTGACAAGCAAATAGGGGGCTAAATTGTTCCTGAGTCTTCAAGGAATGCATTTCCTCTGAAAACACAATCTCCTTGAAGCCTCTTTGTGCCTTTTATCCTTCGATCAAATCCCCTCTGCTGTTTTCCCTTTTAAAGCCTCTCTGCTATGTGAAGAAATGCCCAAAGGCCCCCTTTTCCTTCTTATTTCTCCCCCAATTGGCCCTTTTTCATCCCCCTTTTTCCCCTTCTATTTCCCTTCTTACCCTTCAAATCCCCCTAAAAATCCCCTTTAAATTCCCCCCTTAACCTTTTTTGGCCTTCTTTCCCCCCTTTTTTCCCCTATCGTTTCCCTTTAAAACCTCCAAAATCCATTAAAATGGGCAAAAAACCCATGTCCTGACCTTATTATAGGGCTTAGCCCCTTACCGCAAATCCCTTAACCACTTCCCCACATGTGCCCAGGCGCCAGGACCAAGCGCTTAAGTCCCAAGCGCTAATCGCAATCGGAAGCCGGGCGGGTGCGAAAATCCTTTGTAACACTGGAAAAACCCGACGCGATTGTTTTATTACGTTAAGTCCCACGATCTGTTCTGCACCGTTGATCTGCTTCGATCGAACGGCTGAGCGCTAATCGCAGGCCCCCCGCCCATTGCAATCGGAACATGTTAAGTCTGCCCCCCGATTGAAACCTTCCAATTTGATCATGGCCATCCATATGTTTCACGATCCAACGGTCCCACGCTGATCGCACTGCCCCTCCGATGGTCTTCCCCACCGTTGATCTGGACCCGAGATCAACGGCCAGCGCTCAATCGCATTACTTCCCCCGATCGCAATCACAACACTCATTGTGCACCTCCCGATTGCGATGCTCCGACTTAATCCTGACCACCCATTCTCTTACAGATCCGACGGTCATCGTGGCTTCCGATCACAGGTCCTCTCCCGATCGCACTGCCCTTCCGATTAAATCTCCACCGTCCGTTTTCGACCAGATCTACGGTCTGCGCTCAATCGCACCTTTCGCCTGATCGCGATCGCGTCCCCATCTCTCCGCCTCCCGATTTCATCCCAACCGTTGATCTGTCCCCGCGATCCAACGGTTGTTGCTCAATCGCAACCCCCCTTCCGATCGCAATCGCAAGTCACGTTGGAACAGCTCCGATTGCGGTCCTCCAATTTAATCCCCGCCGTTCATTTTCCCGCTGATCCAACGGTCCTCCGCCAATCGCAGATCCCCTCCGATTGTGTTCTCCACCGTTGATCTCCCCGCCAGATCGACGGTCAGCGCTCAATCGCTTCCCCTTCCGATCACTGATCGCAAGCCTTCCCTCTGCCTCCCCGATTAGATCCTGGCCATCCGTCTGTTACATGATCCAACGGCCATCGCTCTTCCCTTTTCCGCTGATCGCAAGCCCTTCTCCCGATCCTCCAATCACATCTCCCACCGTTGATCCCTCGCGCAGATCAACGGTCCTGCGCTAATCGCACCTGCCGCTCCGACCACAATCGCAAGTTCTTCTGTTTCCGCTCCGATTCAATCTGGGCCATCCAGTCTGTTTCACGATCCAATGGCCCTGCGCTAATCGCTCCATCGCAATCGCATAATTCAATCGCACGCCTTCTTCTCTGTGCTCCAATTGCGATGCTCCGATTTCATCCTGACCGTCCATTCTCTCACAGATCCGACGGTCATCGCAGCTCTCGATCACAAGTCCTCTCCCGATCGCACTGCCCTCCGATTTCATCTCTGCCGTCCGTTCCTCCTGGATCCAACGGTCATCGCTCGTCATCCCTGATCGCAATCGGAAAAGTTTATGTGTGTCACCCTTTGGTTCCCCCGATTGCGATGGTTCCGATTGGATCTTGTCCGTTGATCCTCCTTCGGATCCGACGGTTCCAATCTAATCGCTTCGCTACTGGCTCCCACTTCACCTCTTCCGCTTCTCCATTGTTTTCTGCTTTATAATTCACCAAGAGATAACCTTCAAGCTTTTACATCAACAATGCGCTTCTTCCACCACTTTTCATCATTTTCCGCCGCTTTCTCCACTTTCCGCCATCATTCCTCCTCATTCATAATTGAAAACGCTTCGCTAACGCTTCGCTTTGTATTCGGATACTATTCATTATGTGATAGAGAAGGTGAGAGATGGCTGGCCTAAGACTGGCCAAATAATGGAAACAGGATGAAGTAAAAGGGGGTTGGTGCCTGTTATTAATGAAATTAAATATTTCACCCCGTACTCAAAGGATCAAGGCACAGTTTGAAGACCAAGCACGCACTGTAAAGTCTTATCTGTGTTAAATATCAGCGGAATACGTTCTCTCCAAACGTACACCATTCCTGCAGCATTCTCCATGCCTCCTCGAGCCCTGAGACAATTAAATACATGTGACAGAGTTTAATAAAGACTGGTCTGAGCAACAGAATGGAGGGTATGGAGAAATCGCGAACTTCCATCCAAAGTCATTGATTTCTGCATCAACAAAGATACAGAGCTCTAGACAACTTTAAGGACTTAAAAGAAATATCGCAGGTCAAAATCTGACTCGATGCAGATCTTTCGAACCAGACACAGAGTACCACAGCTGGCGTGAAGCCATTGAGTGGTATGGCTTAACACTTCGCCTTACTATCTTAAATTGAGTCTCATTCAATTGTCTATCTACTCCTCGCTCTCTCTTCTCCTATAAAAGATCCCTAGAACGAATTGTAAAGGTTGTTGCTGTTGCCTCTGGTCACATAAGGTCGTTAGAGGATTTTATTTGACCTGCGAATCCTTTGGAGGGAGGAAAAGAAAGTAGTCAGACAGAAGGAGGAGTCAGAGGAGAAAGTTATCAGAATAAATAATCGAGCAAAATTGTACATGACTGGTTTTGCATCAATTAATCAAAGCACATTTCATAGGATCCTGGTCTATTACTATAGGTGATGTTTTCTTACTCTGTTTATTACATTTCCATATTGTTTCATGTTCTTCTGGTAGGCATCAGAATAATGGTATAGGATTCACCCTTGTTAGGTGCCCTATGCTGTCTGCTCTCCCTACTTTTATGTTTTCTGCTTAAAAGTGTTATCTAAGAGTAAATTCATGGGTTTAACCAGTGCAACGGATGTTATTGCCTGCTGGCTGATGTATGAACTTGGGGGTTTGCTTCTTAGATGTTTCTTTGTAATCTTATCTCTGTTTTTCCCTTGGAGTTGCTAAAGCAGACCTGGAGTTAAATGACCTCTGGTCTGATCTATAAGCTGCCCCTTTGTCTCTTTGGGAGCTGCCTTTGAGTATGTCCAAGCAGATCTGGAGTTAAATGACCTCTGACCTGATCTATAGACAGAAATCTGGTTGTTCTCCTTCTCTCACTTTCCTCTTTAATGTCCCATCCCATCATCTATCTAAAAATATCCTTTAGTATAGATGACTTGCCCTTTGGAATCCATGGCTAGTTGTTGCAAGTAATTTTCCTATCATGACTCCGTAGCCCAATGGATGGCACTGTCTTGGTCTATCCTCTTTGCTGAAGCCTCCTGCTGTTTTGTTTCCTTTCTCTCATTACTTTCCCAGTCTATGATCTCCTGACCAACCCAGCAACCCTTCAACCAAATCATTTTAAAACCCCCTTCTGTGCTTCATAACTAGCCTAACATCTTATTTTTGAGCTTCAAAGAGACATCATTCTTTGATCTATTTGGAGAGATCCCTCTCCGGGTCCAGGAGGTCTAGATCCTAGGGCCCCAAAGTGGTTTGATGTTGTCTCATCTTTTGGTATTTCCAAATCTACCAAAACATGGGAACCCCAACATAATGGTGACTCCACTGGGGAGAGATCAGTCATCTTTGATTTGGTAAACCATTGTGGTGGACAGTAAGTTGTGAATCATCCACCTGGTCACTCCACGATTCTTGAATGATTAAAAGACTCCACAGGTGATCAGCTGGCCACTGATTATCTTGGTTTCACATAAGACTCCACTGGGAGACCATGTCGCAGTACAACATCATCCACGCCAAAAATCCAGTCACTTCGCTAAGGGAGGACTCTGAACAATGTGCGGAAATAGATCCAAGCCTCATAGCAGAGTTTCAGAGTGGAGTAGCGAGTGTACTGGCAGAAATTGAATGGGAGGACCTTCCAAAGGCTGTCCCTATTGGCTCAGCACTCAATCATCTACCTGCGCTTAAGAAGATGTTTCTTGATTTGGTGGTTGACAGATATGAAGCTGAGCTCGAAATTTTGAGCTCACAAGAGAAATCATACGAGTTCAGAAACCCGAGGGCCTTTTTGGAAAGTCTCCCACCCCCTAAAGGAGAAGAAATTCCACTGCTCTTCGAAATACAAGGAGAAGAAGATCTGGTTTCCTAGAGCCACCCTGAAGATGCAGTGGATAATACAAGAATCACAACTGCCCACGAAGTAGACAGCCTACCAATCATGGCAGGCCAAAAGGAAGAAAGCATACATCAAGTGTTCGTGGATCCTGTGGTAGAGTACATGGAGGCCCTGATATGCTCGAACGCTCCAGCATTGATCCTCAGCACGGGCCAGATTCATCAGGAATGGTCACTACTGATGGTGACCACAGTTTTGAAGAACCACAAGAAGAGCGCCCTGTGGTTATCTCTGACAGGCAATCAATGCTCATATCCTTTTTCACCGTTATTAGACTAGCTGCATTGGCATTATTGTATCACTTAAAGCATCAGAGATTTCCAGTTAGGGTAGGGTAGGTAGGAAAAGCTCAATAAAGCTCAGCCTATGAGCAAGTAGATTAGTTGTTTAAATTTCTGTTTTAGAATGTAGAGAAGAAACCTGCTAGACAGTCTAATCCTAGCAGGTAGTAGTGTAGGTAGAGAAACATGTGAGACCAACAGTCTAATCTAGTCTCATGGAGTAATAAGGGTAGAGGTAGAATACGTTTATTTTTCCTGTTTGAAAATATTAAGGATGTAAGGGGTCTGCAAGTCCAAATGCACCCAAGAAGAAAATGTTAGGACTACAGTGTGGGTAGGTAGTTGTTTGGAAGAATTGTACTGCTGATATGTTGTCTTCACAGTTTGTGGCAGCTGATCAAAGAAAGAAATGGATGGTTCAAGCAGCAGGCATCTGGCCCACACCAAGAGATCAGTTTCTGGTTTCTTGGCTCCTTCGAGAAGAAGCCATCCCCATGTGGAGCCACTGTTAGCCCCCCTATAAATTTTTGACAAGCAAATAGGGGGCTAAATTGTTCCTGAGTCTTCAAGGAATGCATTTCCTCTGAAAACACAGTCTCCTTGAAGCCTCTTTGTGCCTTTTATCCTTCGATCAAATCCCCTCTGCTGTTTTCCCTTTTAAAGCCTCTCTGCTATGTGAAGAAATGCCCAAAGGCCCCCTTTTCCTTCTTATTTCTCCCCCAATTGGCCCTTTTTCATCCCCCTTGTTTCCCCTTCTATTTCCCTTCTTACCCTTCAAATCCCCCTAAAAATCCCCTTTAAATTCCCCCCTTAACCTTTGTTGGCCTTCTTTCCCCCCTTTTTTCCCCTATCGTTTCCCTTTAAAACCTCCAAAATCCATTAAAATGGGCAAAAAACCCATGTCCCGACCTTATTATAGGGCTTAGCCCCTTACCGCAAATCCCTTAACCACTTCCCCACATGTGCCCAGGCGCCAGGACCAAGCGCTTAAGTCCCAAGCGCTAATCGCAATCGGAAGCCGGGCGGGTGCGAAAATCCTTTATAACACTGGAAAAACCCGACGCGATTGTTTTATTACGTTAAGTCCCACGATCTGTTCCGCACCGTTGATCTGCTTCGATCGAACGGTTGAGCGCTAATCGCAGGCCCCCTACCCATCGCAATCGAAACATGTTAAGTCTGCCCCCCGATTGAAACCTTCTGATTTGATCATGGCCATCCATATGTTTCACGATCCAACGGTCCCACGCTGATCGCACTGCCCCTCCGATGGTCTTCCCCACCGTTGATCTGGACCCGAGATCAACGGCCAGCGCTCAATCGCATTACTTCCCCCGATCGCAATCGCAACACTCATTGTGCACCTCCCGATTGCGATGCTCCAACTTAATCCTGAACGCCCATTCTCTTACAGATCCGACGTTCATCGCGGCTTCCGATCACAGGTCCTCTCCCGATCGCACTGCCCTTCCGATTAAATCTCCACCATCCGTTTTCGACCAGATCTATGGTCTGCGCTCAATCGCACCTTTCGCCCGATCGCGATCGCGTCCCCATCTCTCCGCCTCCCGATTTCATCCCAACCATTGATCTGTCCCCGCGATCCAATGGCTGTCACTCAATCACAACCCCCCTTCCGATCGCAATCGCAAGTCACGTTGGAACAGCTCCGATTGCGGTCCTCCGATTTAATCCCCGCCGTCCATTTTCCCGCTGATCCGACGGTCCTCCGCCAATCGCAGATCCCCTCCGATTTTGTTCTCCACCGTTGATCTCCCTGCCAGATCGACGGTCAACGCTCAATTGCTTCCCCTTCCGATCACTGATCGCAAGCCTTCCCTCTGCCTCCCCGATTAGATCCTGGCCATCCGTCTGTTACATGATCCAACGGCCATCGCTCTTCCCTTTTCCGCTGATCGCAAGCCCTTCTCCCGATCCTCCGATCGCATCTCCCACCGTTGATCCCTCGCGCAGATCAACGATCCTGCTTTAATCGCACCTGCCACTTCGACCGCAATCGCAAGTTCTTCTGTTTCCGCTCCGATTCAATCTGGGCCATCCAGTCTGTTTCACGATCCAACGGCCCTGCGCCAATCGCTCCATCGCAATCGCATAATTCAATCGCACGCCTTCTTCTCTGTGCTCCGATTTCATCCTAACCGTCCATTCTCTCACATATCCGACGGTCATCGCAGCTCTCGATCACAAGTCCTCTCCCGATCGCACTGCCCTCCGATTTCATCTCTGCCGTCCGTTCCTCCTGGATCCAATGGTCATCGCTCGTCATCCCTGATCGCAATCGGAAAAGTTTATGTGTGTCACCCTTTGGTTCCCCCGATTGCGATGGTTCCGATTCAATCTCGGCCGTTGATCCTCCCCTGGATCCGATGGTTCAGATCTAATCGCCCCCCGCCACAGTCGGCCCCACTTCCACGGCTCCGCTCCATTGTTTTCCCTGTTTCCTTTATAATTCGCCCAAGAGATAACCTTGGGGCTTTTACACTAACAACAGTTCTTCCACCACTCTTCATCATTTCCGCCGCTCTCCACTCTTCCGCCACCATTCCTCTGCCTCTGCAGCATTTTTTCGTCGCCACTGCCCGGTTTGTAACAGGTCTATTCATTATGCAGATAGTACAGAGATGGCCAGTTCAGCATCGCCAGCGACCAACAGAAGGAATTCAAAAGGGGGTTGGTGCCTGTTATTAATGAAATTAAATATTTCACCCCGTATTCAAAGGATCAAGGCACAGTTTGAAGACCAAGAACACACTGTAAAGTCTTATCTGTGTTTATATATCAGCAGAGTACTCTTCTCCAGATGTGCACCTTCCTACAAGAAGATCTCCATATCTCCTCGAGCCCATAAGCAATTAAATACACAGACAGGAGTTTCATTAAAGACTGTCTGAGCAACAGTAATGGAGGTATGGAGAAATCGCGGACTTCCATCCAGGTCATTTATTTCAGAACGGCAGCACAGAGCTCCAGACAGCCAGAAGGACTCTAAAAGAAATATCAGAGGTCAAAATCTGACCTGACAGAGATCTCCGAACTAGATTACAGAGTACCACAGCGATGCAGGAAGCCATTGAGTGGTATGGACGTGAACACTTCCACCTTACTATCTTAATGAGTCTCATTCAATTGTTCATCTACCTCTATTTCCTCTCTTCTCCTATAAAATATCCCCGAGAACGAATTGTAAAGGTTGTTGTTGCCTTGCTGGGCATATGCTGTTAGAGGGATTCATTTGTGACTGTTAGAACAGTCTTGGGAGGGAGTAGCAGAGTAGTTGTATGTAATAGGCTGGGAGGAGAAAGTTTGGGCTGTAACAGCCATTGAGCCATATTGTACGTGACTGGTTTTGCATCAATTAATCAAAGCACATTTCACAGGATCCTGGTCTATTACTATTGGTGATGTGTTTCTCACTTTTTTTATTTCATTTACATACTGTTTCATGTTCTTCTGGTAGGCATCAGAATAATGGTATAGGATTCACCCTTGTTAGGTGCCCTATGCTGTCTGCTCTCCCTAATTTTATGTTTTCTGCTTAAAAGTGTTATCTAAGAGTAAATTCATGGGTTTAACCAGTGCAGCGGATGTTATTGCCTGTTGGCTGATGTATAAACTTGGGGGTTTGCTTCTTAAATGTTTCTTTGTAATCTTATCTCTGTTTTTCCCTTGGAGTTGCTAAAGCAGACCTGGAGTTAAATGACCTCTGGTCTGATCTATAAGCTGCCCCTTTGTCTCGTTGGGAGCTGCCTTTGAGTATGTCCAAGTAGATCTGGAGTTAAATGACCTCTGACCTGATCTATAGATAGAAATTTGGTTGTTCTCCTTCTCTCACTTTCCTCTTTAATGTCCCATCCCATCATCTATCTAAAAATATCCTTTAGTATAGATGACTTGCCCTTTGGAAGCCATGGCTAGTTGTTGCAAGTAATTTTCCTATCATGACTCCATAGCCCAATGGATGGCACTGTCTTGGTCTATCCTCTTTGTTGAAGCCTCCTGCTATTTTGTTTCCTTTCTCTCATTACTTTCCCAGTCTATGATCTCCTGACCAACCCAGCAACGCTTCAACCAAATCATTTTAAAACCCCCCTTCCGTGCTTCATAACTAGCCTAACATCTTATTTTTGAGCTTCAAAGAGACATCATTCTTTGATCTATTTGGAGAGATCCCTCTCCGGGTCTAGGAGGGCTAGATCCTAGGGCCCCAAAGTGGTTTGATGTTGTCTCATGTTTTGGTATTGCCAAACCTGCCAAAACATGGGAACCCCAACACAGATTATTGGAAGTTGGAGATGTGTTTCAAAAAACCAAGAGAGGTTTTACTTCAAGACATACTGAACTACAAAAATTTCCTTTATTCTTGCAATAACTATCAAGGATAGGGAGAAAAGAGCTCATCTCCGAACCCAATGTTTTCAGAAAAAACAGAGTCATTTTAGCGATGAAAAAACTTGCTAAAGGAGAAAAGGATGTTTTTTGAAGAGAAGTGAAACATGCCAGAAGATTGAAATTGCACTTAAATTCTACCAACATAAGTCTGAAATATCAAGTTAAGGACCTCCAAGAGCAGCTAGAACTAATCCATGAGGAGTTGGAGAAGAAGGGCCTAAAAATGACAGTAGCTGAGGAGCCAATAGCTCAACTCATCATCAATGAGGAAGAAACACCACAAGAGTCCTAATTTGAGTTGGTTTATGATTTGAAAGGTCAATGGCATGTTGGAAACAATTTTTTTACAGTTGGAAGGCATGTTTTTGAAGTTAGGAAAAAATCTTGAATTTGCATATTTTTCAGCAGTTTCGTAGCATATCCTAGGCTTGAAGCCAAGAAAACACTACAAAACCACCTGTAGCTTTATTTTTGTATTTAAAACCACTTTGGAAAGCTTCCAAAGGGTGGAAATGATATGGAGAATGTGTCAAGTTATAATGAACACATGTAGAAGGAAAGAATCAAAAAAGTTGATGGCAAAGGTCATTTTTGTACGCTACTAAAGTATGCTACGAAACTGCTGAAAATTGTTTTCATAGCAAAGTGTTTTTTAAGGTTTCTGAGAAAATTAAAAATTATTTTGGAAATATGAAAGTGGTATTTCTTCAGAATAGGCCCCTCTACAAAATATCTCTTAGTTTCTGCAAAGCCATCTGGGTTTTGAAATTATACACTCACCTTTTCACGCTACAAAACTGTTGAAAAATTGTTTTTGTAGCGAATTATTTTTTAAGGTTTCGAAGAAAATGAAAAAGTATTTTGGAAATATTAAAGAGGTTTTTCTTCAGCACAGGACCCTATACAAAAAATCTCTTAGTTTATACAAATCCATTAGGGTTTGGAAATTATACGCTCATATTTGCACGCTGCGAAACTGCTGAAAAACTATTTTCATAACGAAATGTTTTTTACGGTTTCTGAGAAAATGAAAACGTATTTTGGAAATATGAAAGAGGTTTTTCTTTAGAATAGGTTCATCTATAAAAACCTCTCTCATTTTCTACAAATATATCAGGTTTTGGAAATTATACACTCATATTTGAAGCCTACGTTTTCAGAATTTTCACTAACCAGATTTGTGAAAAAACTGTAAAAAATCCACTTGGAGGAGGTCCAGGTCAACATCCATGTGGCATAATGAAACATAAGAACTCTAGTACACCCATAAAATTATTTGGTTGCAGTTGATAAGGGTTATTGAATTGGTTTGTTGAACTATTAATGAAAGAAGATTCCTTTTCGTATTCAAACTCTACAAAACAGAAATATCCCTAGGAAGTCTTCAAGTGATAGAATCATGTTTGAAATAGGTCTTTGAGGTGGGATTTCGAAGCTAGAAAGGTGGCATATCATTTTTATGAGTCCTTATTCTATAAAGGACTTATTTTTATAGTTAGAAAGGGTTTTTGGGATATGTTATGGCTGACTATTGCTATTGTAAACAAGTTTTTTTATCAATAAAGGAGAATGCATGTTGGTTTCATCCCTCACCTGAGATTCCTTTGATACTTTCATGAACCCTATGTATCTTATTACTTTCTTTCAATATGTTAATGTTTGATTACTTAGAATTCCTTCTTTGCATGCTCTGACTTCCTTTCTGTTATGCACCTATAAATTTTTTGTCAAGCAAACAGGTGGATAAATATTTTTCTGAGCCTCCAAGAGATACATTTCCTCTGAAAATCTCTCATTCTTGAAGCCTCTGTGTGTCCTTTGCCTTTGAAAATATCTTCACTACTGTTTCCATAAAAAAAACCTCACTATCTGTGAAAAAATTATGCTCAGAAAAACCTCCATTTGCTCCCTTGTATCCCTACAAATTCACTATTTTAACCTTTTTTTTTCCCTTTTGTTGAAGCCTAGAAAATCTCTGCTTCAAACATCGGGGAAAACCACCCGGTCGGGACCTTAAGACAACTCCTTTTCCGTTTGGTATGGTGGCTCCGACTGGATTTAAAGGACCAGTTTCCTTATAGCTAAATGGATTGGTTTGGATGGGTGGAAATGGGACTAAATTAACTGAAATAAAACTATCTAATTTAAACTAAATACTGGTAAAGAAATTCTAACACTAACCCGGGTAATTATATGTGAATACAACTTAAGATTGTTCCAATTTAACAATAACCATGAAAATGTATTATTATTTAAATTGAAATGTGCAGAAACAAATAAAGATAACTTTTTTGGTACTGTCCACCCGTGTTTATTTTTCTTCAATGGTTCATCTCTTTTGGTCCATTCTTGTGTGCATTCTGACAAATTTGCATGTTCTCTGGCAAATTCTTTCATAACTTTCTTATTATAAGGCTCATGAGGTTCCAACAACTTATACATCAGCCTCACGTCTTCCGTGCAGAATGACCTGATTAGCTCTTCAGATGGAGTTTTAAATTGCCTGTCTGAAATATCAGTGCTATCCAGTACCCATTTCACCATGTCTGTATATGGGAGAATCCTTGGCCTTGCCGCTATTCTATGCAGAAATGAGCAAGCCAGTTCTCTAAGGGTTGCCTCAGACGTATTACTGGAACCTGCTGTAGCTACAACTTTCATCACCACAGGATTTTCTTCCTCTAACAGATTATACATTCCTTCCCAAGTGGATATACTGACATCCTTATTACAAGCGGTGTCTGCATACAGCGAAGCCATTTCTTTGTTTTCAGAACTCGAGCTCTTCTCCTTCTTACCCATAGTGTTTCGTGAAAGATTTATATAGACGTTTGCTCCTTCGTGCCTGCGTTTTACGAATAAATGAGAGTAATGACATAAGAAAGGTGATGAGACTGTTTTAAATGTGAAAGCGGATGAAATATAATATTTTAATCGTGAAACGAATTTCAATCCAAACACAATCTCATTTACCATTAATAATCAATCCAATCATTTAATTTAATCATTTAAAGCGCATAACAGATTTGATATATGGGAAGATTGCCCTTTGGACAACGCGCCTACATGAATTTGCGACATTGCGATCTGTGATTTGCTGCGCAATATCGCAATATCGCAATGTCGCAATATCGCAATATTGTAAAATGAAGCCGCCGCAGTTATGTAAAATAGCAAAAAAGCGGAAATTGCGCAATAGCGCAAAAGCGCATATCGCAAATCTCGCAAAAGCGAAAAATTAAAAATAGCGCAAAAGGTATTCATTAATGACTTCTGTTTTTCTGCGCTATGCGATCTGCGATCAATACGTTTATTGTATAGGCTTTTGGGGTCGCATTATCGCAAAAGCGCAAAAGTGCAAAATTGCATTTTTAGTTTTATAAAAGATATATATCATTTTGCGATGGGTGCGGTATTTTGTTTAAAGAACAATTTTATTGTAATTTATCATAAACTTAAGTGTTTCATAATGTTCTTTCTAAGGAATTTATCTAAGTTTATGATAGAAATTTTTATTTAAAAAAGGAAAACAAATCCTAATTGATTTTTTTTGGATTTTTTAACTAAGGGTCCCCATTTATTTAGTATTATTACTAATATTAAATAAAAAGGGGGGTTGTTACTGGTCACAACAATTGGCGATTCACTGAAAGAAACAGTTATCTCTGAAAAAATAAAATGAACACTATATCTTTAGTAAGTAAATATTTTTAAAGATAATGAAAACTATCTTAGGATAATTCAAATAAAATGTAACTATGAAAAAGAAATAAAAATCATTTCATAATTTCTTTCTAATTCCTTAAGAATAAAAACATTTTGGGTTATCTTAAGCTTTGATTGGTGTTAATAATGAAGTAAGTGGATCTCTCCAAGTTTTGGTTTTATAATATACTCTATTGCCATAGGTATTGCCTCTCCTGCCAGCAAACGTTCATAGTCTCGACAGCGTTACCTTTAAACCATTAACCATTCATTGTCCCATCCAACTAAAATTATGACTTTTTAAAAGATAAATTCATAAGACCTATTATCTCATGTTTTTGTCTTTTATTTATTTTTATTTTAAGATCCATTGTTCTGGTTTGGTAGCCAGTTAATAACAATGCCATTCACTAGTTATAATTAAACTGAACAAGCTGGCTCGTGATGAGACCCCTTGTCTTACATTTATAGGCCATTACCCTGTTTTGGTATGCAGTATTGGTAATGTCAGTTTTATTACTCCTTATGAACATGGTAAGTCGGCTCATAATGAGACCTCTTATCTCTTTAAATTTCCAAATTTCTTAGAATTACATTCTAAAAAATCACAACTTAAATGGATGGGGTGAAATAGTTTTATCCTTAAGAATCAATGGATGACAATTTTCAGAATTTTTTGAGTTCCAAAACTTTGAAAAAAATCTTTAATTTGATAGATAACCTTTCTCTGCTTAATAAACTTATGATGATTTACATTCTTCTCAAGTTTTCAAAAGATCATGCAAATGATTGAAATAATCTTTCAAAGTTTAACATCTTATTTTAAACTATTCAAAAACTGTGATCATTACTTTAAAAATTCTTATTTACACAAAATAAATATTTATAATACTTTTTAGAAGAAATTTTCTTAAATAGTAAACAGTCAATCAGAGACTTATTAACAACCTTTATTTGCCAAAACAAAATAATCAAAATTCTGCAAAAAGGAATATGTACAGTTAAGAAGGGGTTACCTCCTTATGAAAAGAATTTCTTCAAGATAAGCCCATTTACAGGAAGAGATTCTCTCTTACCTGTTAGATCTTGGAGTATGAATGTATTTGAGCCTATCTTCTCAACGATCTGAAATGGCCCAAGCCACATTTTCTGAAATTTGGTATGTTTACCTTTTTCTTCGTGTGCTTTATCCCATTTCAGAACAAGATCACCAATTGACAAAATTTTTGAGCCGGTAAAACTTGCATCAAAAGAAGATTTTACAAGCTGTTGATGTTTTTCGTGAGTAATTTTTGCTTTATTCCTATCTTCTTCTAGTTTAAGGATTTGATCATATCTCAATTGAATGGATGAAGAAGGATTTTCTTCAATAAATTGCACTAGGGCTAATGATGGAAGAGTTAAATTTGATGGTATCACAGCTTCTTTTCCATAAACCAGATTGAAAGGTGAAGTCCCTATTGAAGTTTTTTCAGTGATACGATCAGCCCATAACGCAAAGATTAAAGATTTGTGCCAATTCTTTTGATTTTGATCAACGGTCCTTTTAATGATTTTGATAAGGTTTTTGTTAGTGGATTCAGCGAAACCATTACCTTGTGGATAATAATTTGCTGAATATTTTAATTTAAAACCTCTTTTGACTGCAAATTCTATTAAACTATTTCCAGAGAAGTAAGATGCGTTATCAAAGACTAGAGCGTTAGGTACACCAAACCTAGTTATGATGAATTGATCTATGAAATCAATAATTGCATCAGAATTGGCTACCTTCAACGGGATTGCCTCTACCCATTTTGTAAAGTAATCAGTTGCAGTAAGGATGTACTTGTGTGTTGGAAATATGATGCAGAGTGTTGTCCTTGATGGCAACCCACTAAATGAAGATGAAGACATGTGACAGCTGACATGTGTTGTCCTTGATGGCAATACACCTGATGAAGTTATTCTTGACTTGATGGACTTGGTAAACGATGTAAATCTGATGTGATATAATGTTTGTTAGCAATATGATGCTGAGTGTCTGATGTGATATGATGTTAGCAATATGATGCTAAGTGTTGTCATTGAATGGCAACCCACTTGATAAAGATGATGGCAACTTACTTGATGAAGTTGTGCTTGCTAGAATATGTTCTTGATGAAGAAAATATGATGTATCTACAGTGTGCAATGAAGAAAGGAATTCAGAATGTTTCAAAGTATGATGAAAAGAATATGTTTCAAGAAAAACGCGGATCTGTCTAAGGAAAGTCACGTATGCACGCGGAAAAGAACGTTCCAAGTCGCGTATGGGCAAAAGCGCTCAAAAAGTGCAAATCCAGGGGCCCATGGTATTGAAGACGCATGGTATTGATTTGGCCCGTGGTATTGAAGACTCATGGTATTGAGATGACTCGTGGTATTGAAGACTCATGGTATTGAAGGCTCATGGTATTGATGACTCGTGGTATTGAAGGCTCATGGTATTGGTTTGACTCGTGGTATTGAAGGCTCATGGTATTGGTTTGGCTCATGGTATTTCGTAGGCCCGTGGTATTGAAGGCTCATGGTATTGCGTTGGCCCGTGGTATTGAAGGCTCATGGTATTGCTTTGGCCCGTGGTATTGAAAAAGGATAAACCTATATAAGGAGAAGAAATTCATTGTGCAAATCATGAGTGAGGGTGCAAGATGTCTGAGCTTGAATGAATACTTCTCTTTGAAGTAGATCTGTATGGAAAGGGTAAAGGTTTGATGATAGATCTGAATCTATGATGCACCTATGAATAAATGATGAAGCGGGATATCTAGATCTGAAATGTATCTGTATTTGCTAGATCTGTTTATGGAGTGATTAGATCTGTGATGAGGCGAACATCTGTTTGAAGTAAAGGGTTAAATCTGAACTGAATGTCTGATCTGAAGAAGTATGCTGCTCTATGATGGTTGAAGATCTATACGCTACTTCGCCGAAGAGGAAGCCGCGTTGAAGCAAAGGGTATGAAATATCTGATCTGTTCTGCTGTGTTTCTGCTATCTGATCTGTGTTGATAAGTATCTGTTGGTGATGTGTGTTTGTGCTTAAAAGTATGGAAAGGGTCCAGTCTGAAAATATGATGAAACGTGGCATGCAAGTGTTGTTCTATTGAAGTTGTTGGATCCAGTGTGAAAATTGATGAAACGTGGTCCAAGGTGGTGCTGAGGGTTGTAGCCTTCAGTCAGGGGGTTGTAGCTCCCTTCCAGGTGAGGCTGGTAAACGAGATCAGGGGTCGTAGCTCCCTTCCAGGTGAGGCTGGTAAACGAGATCAGGGGGTCGTAGCTCCCTTCCAGGAGAGGCTGGTAAACGAGTCAGGGGGTTGGAGCTCCCTTCCAGGAGAGGCTGGTAAACGAGCGCAGGTGGGTGCCTGCGTGCTGGTCAAGTCTGCGCCAGCACATATGTTGTAAGATATTTTCTCTATAATAAAATATTGAAGGCTGAGCAACTGCAGCGGTGGTTTTCTCCCGACTTGGGTTTCCACCTAAAAATCCTGGTGTTCATGTGTGATGCTTTGTGTGATGGCTTATTCTGTTCTTACTGCACATGTTTACTGTTTATTGAACATATGATGAATGAATGATGGAATGATATAAGCAAAGAACTAATGACATAACTAGATCTCTGTGTATACTCTAGTTTCATAAAGGGGATTCGCGTATATACGCTAGTTTACTGAATGAAAGTAGCGTATGGGTTTTAAGGAATGAAAAAGTAAAAAGATTTGATTATGCAGTAAATACTGATTCACCCCCCCCTCTCAGTATTTTTCCCAACATTGTGCTGTTTGGAAGAATGAGGTACTATCTCACCAATAATGTCAAGCCCCCATTGTTCGAATGGTTGCTCAATAGTCACTGGTTGCAAAGGAAAAGCTGGTTTCCTTTGTCTTCCACTTGCAGTTTGACAAATTTGGCACTTCCTTACGTAATCATGTGTATCTTTAAAAATGGTAGGCCAGTAATAACCAGCACGAATTATTTTATGAGCTGTGGTATCACCTCCAAAATGACCTCCTGCTGGTCCATTATGCAACTCCTACAAAACCTTTTCAGCTTCAGTCTTTTCAAGACATCTTAATAAAATTGAATCATAATTTTTTCTAAATAACACATTATCAATGATCTCATATTTAATAGCCTTTAACCTTAAAGCGTGTTTACTCTTATAGCTGAGATTAGAAGGAGCATACCCATTTTCCAAGTAATAGATAAGATCAGCATACTGAGATTTGGAATCTGTAACACTTATCTGACTTACTTGAATATCTTGATTTGAATCTTGATTTTCTGGTATGTTATGAGCTCCTGCCAATAATCTGCAAAAACCTTGTCCTCTAACAATATTAGCTGGTTTAATATCAATATCATATTCTTGCAAGGTTGTTACCCAGTTAGCTCTCTTTTCTCCTACTTCTTTTTGAATTAATAATTGCCTCACTGCAGAGAATGGGACAATGATTTTTGTATGTGTTTTCAAGAGAAAAGTTCTGAAATGTTTAATTGATTTAAACACAGCAAAGGCTTGTTTTTCAACATCAGAATAATTAAGCTCAGCTCCTTGCAGATTTGAGCTAAAGAAAGAAATTGGTGTTTCGATTTCTTGATCATTGAGTTGTGTTAAAACGGCTGCATAGGATGTTTCAGTGGCCAGAGTATACAAAGTAAAATCTTTAGAAAAATCCGAGGTATTCAATGCTGGTGCATTAATGATCGCTTGTTTGATTTCCTCAAAAGCTTCTTTTTATTTATGCATCCATTTGAATATTGAATTCTTCTTAATCATATTTTGCATATGTAAAAAAATTAAAATAAAAATCAGGAATAAATCTTTTAACAAAATTGATCTGTCCAAGAAATGATTGCATGGATTTTTTGTTATGAGGTAAAGAAATATCAGAAATTTCTTTCACTCTATCTGGATCAATATATATACCATCTTTTGACACAACGAATCCTAAGAGTTTTCCTTCATCTAAAGCAAAGAAAGATTTCTTTGGATTTAAGGAAATACCAAACCTTCTACATCTTTCAAATATTTGTTTTAAATCATGTAGATGATTGACTCTCTTTTTTGAAAATACTGTTATGTCATCAAGATAAACAACAACTGATTTATTGATCAGACCTTTAAATGCTATATCCATGGCCCTTTGAAAATTTTCTCCTGCATTTATTAGACCAAAAGGCATTTTCTGATAAGCATAAGTTACCCATTTTGTTCTGAAAATTGTTTTCAATCTGTCATCTGGATGAACTAAAACTTGATTATAGCCCGAAAATCCATCGAGAAAAGACATAAGTTCAGAACCAGCTACCTTTTGAAGTATCTGTTCCATGGTTGGCAATGGGAAATTGTCTTTTAAACATGTCTTATTTAAATTTCTGAAATCAATACAGATTCTTATATCACCATTCTTCTTCCTTACAGGTACCATATTGGAAACCCAATTGGAGTGCCTGACTGGAAAAATGATTTTGGCTTTTAAAAGTTTATTAAGTTCTGATTTGATTTGAATTTTGAGATTTGGATGGATCTTTCTCAACTTCTGTTGAACAGGTTTAATATCAGGAAGCATTGGAATTGTATGTTGAATAACCGAAGTATCATACGTTTTTAGATCATCATAATTCCAAGCAAAAACGTTTTTATACTTGTTCAACAGTTTAATGAACGCATTCCTTTCCTCTGGTGTTAAATTGAGTCCTAAGTTAACGTTTTGAGGTTTAGAATTAGAACCAAGATTTACTAATTCAAACTTCAAGGTAGAGCTTTGAATTTTAGTATTAGTGACTTTCTTGAATCTGTCTTTAATGTCATATAAATCCTCTAATTTAACAATAGATTTTGGAATGGGGTTTTCATTACCTTTTGAAGCAATTTTTAAATCATGATCATCTTTGTCAATGATTTGCTCATCATATGATTTCTCTAAAGTCATGAAATTTAGAATATCTTGATCATGATATAATACTCTCCAATTTGTAACATTATCTGGGACAGATGGACGAAAAATCAATTCTGCAGAAAACCTATCAGGACTGCAATCTTCAGCAGGTAGGAGTTTAGATGCAACATTAGCTAACAAGTCAGCTGATGTATTCTGATTCCTAGGAATATGAGAAATATTGAATGCTAAAAAATGAGTGGTGAGGTCTTGTACTAGGGTTTGATAGTGTTTAAGATGTCTTGAAAGGCAATGAATAGTATTCCTAACTTGTTTTATGACAATTTCGGAATCACCAAAGACTTTCAAGTATTTAACATCTAACCCTATAGCTTTATAAAGTCCTTGAACTAAGGCTTCATATTCTGCGGTATTGTTAGTACACTCAAATTCTAACCTACATGACAGCATGGTTTTCTCTCCATCTGGATCAATTAAGATGCATCCAGCTCCAGCTCCATCACTAGACTTCGATCCATCAAAATATAACGACCAAAATAAAGATTTGTTTATTGGCTTATCTACAAATACATCAGAAATATTTACAATTCTGGAAGAATCAGATTGTGAAAAATTTTCTATCTGAGAAACAAAAGTATTTACAGAAAAAGGTGATTGAGGAGCTTCGAAGTTTCCAAGAAATGATTCAGCAGAATAACCTCCAAGAATATTGTTGTTGAATGCCACAGGCTCATTAGGTTGTTCGAATTCAGTGACAGTGTGCGTCATATGTTTTTCTCGTTCAATTTTAATTTGATTTGGTTTCCCTTTATAGGGAAGCCACATATGCGAATAATCCGTCGAGATATAACCATTAAGTTTCGCAGACCAGTCCCTGCTCAAGATTAATCCATAGAATTCAGGAATATCAGCAATCAAAATATCAATTCTTTGGACAATCCTAGGATCAGAAGCTAATCTGATAGTAACTGAATTGATTTCTCCTACAACTTGAACCTTAGAGCGATCCAATTGAACGATATGAACTGCTGATTTCTGTGGTTCGATATTCAATTTAGCACAGACAGAAGTAGGCATTATATTGGAAGAAGCTCCAGAATCAATCAAACAATTGTGTAGATTTTTATTGTACATCTCATAAGTCAAAAGAAAAGGAGGAGTTTGAGAATTTGACTTTTCCCCAATGAGCATAGTATCAGTAGCATCTACTTTATCTGGTGGCTTACCAGATCCTCTTGTTGCTTTTGCAACTACACCGCTTGGTAAAGGAGCAATTGGTGTAGCGTTTAATTCTTTCAATAACAACTTTTGCTGGTGTTTTAGTTTGCTGAGTTCATGTAAAGAAATATTAGCTTTGATCTTTTTCATGTCCTCGACAATGTTGTATTCCATAGGATCTGACACTACTAAAGTCTTTGCTGTTGATGTAGGAGGATTAGAAGAGGATGGCTGATTTTGAGTAGGTAATGGAGAAGTTTTCTTTATAGGGGATTTGTCTTTGGTACTTGGAGTTGTAATTTTCTTTTTAGGAACTGTTTGCACTGGTTCCACTGTAGATTTACTCCTAGTACTTACAGGCATAGCTTCTTCACTATCAGAATTAGGGAGAATAAAATCCCACATTCCATTCAATTCAGCTATTTCTTCATTTTCATTTTATTCATATGATACTATAGATATATCTTCTTCCTCTTCCTCTTCTTCTGATTCTGCATTAGAGATTGCATTAGGAGGTTTAGATTCAACTTGGTTTCTTCTAAAATTTCGGAATGGTTTCTGGTAGAAGTTTCAGCCACTTGTTTTTTAATTTCAACCATTTCATTTGACATGGTTTTAAGAACTTTTTGTAAACCTTCCATGTCATATGGATCTTTGGCCTTTTTCTTTGAATCATCTCTGAAGATGACCTTCTTTGATTTCCTTTCTTCAATAGAATTTTTCTTTTCCAGAGAAGTGATACGTTTTTCTACTGCAATAGCTTCTTTCATATTCTCAGCCAATGTAGGCTTTGCAGCTCTGTCTACGAAAATTGCTATGTTTGAGGGTAAGGCAGTTATATACCATTCAATTCTGACTTGTTCACTGGGTTGTGAATCTGTATGAATTTTGTTCAAGAGTTTGTTGAATCTAGCATTGAATTCTTTAATGGGTTCCTTGGGTTCAATCTTCAAATTTGAGAGGTCATTGAGTAAAGTTTCAATTGATCGGTCATCTCCAAATTTGGTTAAAAAATGATCTCCAAAAATGTCCCAACTTGTTATGGATCCTGATGGTAATGAAAAGTACCATGATCTTGCTACTCCCTGGAGAGTATAAGGGAATAATCTAACTACAACATCTTCATGTATGACTCCATTCAAATTAATAGCCAGCATAAAGTTATTGATATGTTCTTCAGCTTGAATGTTAAGATCTGGGCTAAAATTTGGAAGCCATTTTCCAGGATTGTCTTGTAAATCATGTAAAGGTGCAGCCATGTTGACTGCCCCTGGAGTAGACCATGGTCTCTATGCCATTATTGGAACAACTATTGGAGGGATAGTAGAAACTGGTGGTGTTTGAATAGAAATTGTTGGAATAGATGATGTTGAGATTAATGATGATTGAGGAGATGATGATTGAGGAGATGATGTGGAAGCTCCTGTACTTTGTTGAGAAGGGATTTCAGAAACTGGTATTTGAATATTAGATGTTGAACTTATATCACTTACTGATTCCGATTGAGTTTTTTTTGTCTTGACTCTACTAGGTAAAGGGAATTCTTTCGGAGAAATACCAAGTTTTTCACTTTGAAGCCTAGTAAGAGGTTTCGAAGAAACAAATTTTGAGATTACACTACCTTCAGATATTTCAGACTCTTCTAGAGATAATGAGAATCCTTTCAATTTATGAACTAAATCTTGAACTTCAGGAGACTCAGGATTTTGATTGTCTGAATGTTTTGATATTTTGGTAGTGGGTGTATGAATATTCTTCGCAATTTCTTCTATAGGATTTTGTATTTCAGAAGAAATTGAAGAATTTGATGAGGGTGTTTTGCTCTCAGAATGGCTTGTGGATAAAGATTTACTTGCCATTCATAGCTCAGGCCCTCCTTCTAGCGCCAAAAATGTTGAAGCCTAGAAAATCTCTGCTTCAAACATCGGGGAAAACCACCCAGTCGGGACCTTAAGACAACTCCTTTTCCGTTTTGTATGGTGGCTCCGACTAGATTTAAAGGACCAGTTTCCTTATAACTAAATGGATTGGTTTGGATGGGTGGAAATGGGACTAAATTAACTGAAATAAAACTATCTAATTTAAACTAAATACTGGTAAAGAAATTCTAACACTAACCCGGGTAATTATATGTGAATACAACTTAAGATTGTTCCAATTTAACAATAACCATGAAAATGTATTATTATTTAAATTGAAATGTGCAGAAACAAATAAAGATAACTATGTTTAAGAAATTAAACAGAGTTGTATTATCATATTGCATTCATCATTGTATACCATCTATATATACTTATGAAAGATAACGTTTCAATTATACTCAGAAATGATATATAAAAGGAAGCGTTGTGAAAACAAATATATATAAATGATATCAATTTTAAAGCGAATATCATAAAAACAGAAGAAATCAACAGTGAAAGGATAGAAATACCTCATTCATCTTGAAGACTTTCAAATGCAATGTGATACTCTAATCCAGTAACTCTGATGCAAAATCAAATTCCAAGGTACAGAAATGCAACACTTCAAAGATAATTCCACATGAAAATCACCAGATGTGATCCTTTTTAAAAATATATAAGACAATGGAGTACAGAAATGCAATCTCCAAGTCAAAAATATTAAGATCCAGGACCCCTCTCTAAATGCATGAGAAGGGTTTAAATACTACTTAACTAAATCTAAAAATAGTCTTATTAAAAAAATTAAGGATTCGGTTCAATGACTGTCCTTTTCCTAGGCTAAAATACAGTAAAATTAAAACTAATCTAACTATCTATGAACTTGTTCTTTAAACTTGCAGGCATCTAGCATAGTTTTGAGAGGATGAGGTTGACCGACTTCAGAATTCAACTGTCCTGAAAAGACAAAGTCGGCAAGCGTAGGAGCAATCTTCTCTGTAGCATTGATTATACAATTAAGCGCACTGTGCTGACTGTGTGGCTTCACCAAGTACATCCAGTATGAGTCCCAATTCAATATCGTCAGCCCTTGGATATATTTTTCTCTTTCTTCTGCCTTTTGCCTCCATTCTGTTTGCAGTTGATTTGCCTGTCGGAGATATCCTGGAACAATTTCAGGAATCAAATTAGCTTTGTGTAAATTGTCATTTACACAATCAGTAAGAATGTTTTCCGCTGTAGCCGCCTCCTCTGCTGCTTTTTTTGCCCTTCTAATTTGTGCATCCCAGTTATTGGAGTTTTTTGCTCTATTATCAATTTTGCAATTTCATCTTGATTTTGCTTCACCATTTTCTCATATCATACATCTAGCCAAAGTAGTTTCTTTTTATCGATTTTTCCTTTTGCAGTAGTTTTCCTCTGTGCCGAACACGCTCCTCATCTTTTTCTTTGCTCAGCATTAAGTGCCTTGAATTTGGTCAATGTTTCCTTATTTTGTCTTATAGTTATTTCAAGTCTCTTCGACTCCCGTCTTTTCTCAAGAAGAGCTTTATGTTTCTCTGAGAACTCCTGACCTCCAACAGCTTCTTCATTAATTTTTAAAAGTTCTATAGAGGCTAATTTTGGAAAACTTACATACCTTATTTTGTGGAAGAAACTGCATCAATTTGCCCACTTGGATGTTTGAACTTGTGAACAGCGTCTAAAACATCCTTTTTTGGTACTGTCCACCCGTGTTTATTTTTCTTCAATGGTTCATCTCTTTTGGTCCATTCTTGTGTGCATTCTGACAAATTTGCATGTTCTCTGGCAAATTCTTTCATAACTTTCTTATTATAAGGCTCATGAGGTTCTGACAACTTATACATCAGCCTCACATCTTCCGTGGAGAATGACCTGATTAGCTCTTCAGATGGAGTTTTAAATTGCCTGTCTGAAATATTAGTGCTGTCCAGTACCCATTTCACCATGTCTGTATATGGGAGAATCCTTAGCCTTGCCGCTATTCTATGCAGAAATGAGCAAGCCAGTTCTCTAAGGGTTGCCTCAGACGTATTACTGGAACCTGCTGTAGCTACAACTTTCATCACCACAGGATTTTATTCCTCTAACAGATTATACATTCTTTCCCAAGTGGATATACCGGCATCCTTATTACAAGCGGTGTCTGCATACAGCGAAGCCATTTCTTTGTTTTTAGAACTTGAGCTCTTCTCCTTCTTACCCATAGTGTTTCGTGAAAGCTTTATATAGACGTTTGCTCCTTCGTGCCTGCGTTTTATGAATAAATGAGAGTAATGACATAAGAATGGTGATGAGACTGTTTTAAATGTGAAAGCGGATGAAATATATTATTTTAATCATGAAACGACTTTCAATCCAAACACAATCTCATTTACCATTAATAATCAATCCAATCATTTAATTTAATCATTTAAAGTGCATAACAGATTTGATATATGGGAAGATTGCCTTTGGACAACGCGCCTACATGAATCTGTGACATTGCGATCTGCGATTTGCTGCACAATATCGCAATATCGCAATATTGTAAAATGAAGCCGCCGCAGTTATGTAAAATAGCGCAAAAGCGGAAATTGCGCAATAGCGCAAAAGCGCATATCGCAAATCTCGCAAAAGCGCAAAATTAAAAATAGCGCAAAAGGTATTCATTAATGACTTCTATTTTTCTGCCTATGCGATCTGCGATCAATACGTTTATTATATAGGCTTTTGGGGTCGCATTATCGCAAAAGCGCAAAAGCGCAAAATTGCATTTTCATTTTTATAAAAGATATATATCATTTTGCGATGGGTGTGGTATTTTGTTTAAAGAACAATTTTATTGTAATCTATCATAAACTTAAGTGTTTCATAATGTTCTTTCTAAGGAATTTCTCTAATTTTATGATAGAAAGTTTTATTTAAAAAAGGAAAACAAATCCTAATTGATTTTTTTTGGATTTTTTAACTAAGGGTTCCCATTTATTTAGTATTATTACTAATATTAAATAAAAAGGGGGGTTGTTGCTGGTCACAACAATTGGCGATTCACTGAAAGAAACAGTTATCTCTGAAAAAATAAAATGAACACTATATCTTTAGTAAGTAAAGATTTTCAAAGATAATGAAAACTATCTTAGGATAATTCAAATAAAATGTAAATATGAAAAAGAAATAAAAATCATTTCATAATTTCTTTCTAATTCCTTAAGAATAAAAACATTTTGGGTTATCTCAAGCTTTGATTGGTGTTAATAATGAAGTAAGTGGTTCTCTCCAAGTTTTGGTTTTATAATATACTCTATTGTCATAGGTATTACCTCTGCTTCCAGCAAACGTTCATAGTCTCGACAGGGTTAGCTTTAAACCATTAACCATTCATTGTCCCATCCAATTAAAATTATGACTTTTTAAAAGATAAATTCATAAGGCCTATTATCTCATGTTTTTGTCTTTTATTTATTTTTATTTTAAGAACCATTGTTCTGGTTTGGTAGCCAGTTAATAACAATGCCATTCACTAGTTATAATTAAATTGAACAAGCTGGCTCGTGATGAGACCCCTTGTCTTATATTTATAAGCCATTACCCTGTTTTGGTATGCAGTATTGGTAATGTCAGTTTTATTACTCCTTATGAACATGGTAAGTCAGCTCATAATGAGACCTCTTATCTCTTAAATTTTCAAATTTCTTAGAATTACATTCTAAAAAATCACAACTTAAATGGATGGGGTGAAATAGTTTAATCCTCAAGAATCAATGGATGACAATTTTCAGAGTTTTTTGAGTTCCAAAACTTTGAAAAAAATCTTTACTTTGATAGATAACCTTTCTTTGCTTAATAAACTTATGATGATTTACATTCTTCTCAAGTTTTCAAAAGATCATGCAAATGATTGAAATAATCTTTCAAAGTTTAACATCTTATTTTAAACTATTCAAAAACTGTGATCATTATTTTAAAAATTCTTATTTACACAAAATAAATATTTATAATATTTTTCAAAAGAAATTTTCTTAAATAGTAAACATTCAATCAGAGACTTATTAACAACCTTTATTTGCAAAAACAAAACAATCAAAATTCCGCAAAAAGGAATATGTACAGTTAAGAAGGGGTTACCTCCTTATGAAAAGAATTTCTTCAAGATAAGCCCATTTACAGGAAGAGATTCTCTCTTACCTGTTAGATCTTGGAGTATGAATGTATTTGAGCCTATCTTCTAAACGATCTGAAATGGTCCAAGCCACATTTTCTGAAATTTGGTATGTTTACCTTTTTCTTCGTGTGCTTTATCCCATTTCAGAACAAGATCACCAATTGACAAAATTTTTGAGCCGGTAAAACTTGCATCAAAAGAAGATTTTACAAGCTGTTGATGTTTTTCATGAGTAATTTTTGCTTTATTCCTATCTTCTTCTAGTTTAAGGATTTGATCATATCTCAATTGAATGGATGAAGAAGAATTTTCTTCAATAAATT
Source organism: Pinus albicaulis (assembly GCA_034641835.2). Lineage (NCBI taxonomy): Eukaryota > Viridiplantae > Streptophyta > Pinopsida > Pinales > Pinaceae > Pinus > Pinus albicaulis. The sequence continues at coordinate 35,611 of JAXQQM020082947.1, read as the reverse complement.
GCACTAGGGCTAATGATGGAAGAGTTAAATTTGATGGTATCACAGCTTCTTTTCCATAAACCAGATTGAAAGGTGAAGTCCCTATTGAAGCTTTTTCATTGATACGATCAGCCCATAACACAAAGATTAAAGATTTGTGCCAATTCTTTTGATTTTGATCAACGGTCATTTTAATGATTTTGATAAGGTTTTTGTTAGTGGATTCAGCGAAACCATTACCTTGTGGATAATAATTTGCTAAATATTTTAATTTAAAACCTCTTTTGATTGCAATTTCTATTAAACAATTTCCAGATAAGTAAGATGCATTATCAAAGACTAGAGCGTTAGGTACACCAAACCTGGTTATGATGAATTGATCTATGAAATCAATAATTGCATCAGAATTGGCTACCTTCAACGGGATTGTCTCTACCCATTTTGTAAAGTAATCAGTTGCAGTAAGGATGTACTTGTGCTGTTTGGAAGAATGAGGTACTATCTCACCAATAATGTCAAGCCCCCATTGTTCGAATGGTTTCTCAATAGTCACTGGTTGCAAAGGAAAAGTTGGTTTCCTTTGTCTTCCACTTGCAGTTTAACAAATTTGGCACTTCCTTACGTAATCATGCGTATCTTTAAAAAGGGTAGGCCAGTAATAACCAGCACGAATTATTTTGTGAGCTGTGGTATCGCCTCCAAAATGACCTCCTGCTGGTCCATCATGCAATTCCTGCAAAACCTTTTCAGCTTCAGTCTTTTCAAGACATCTTAATAAAATTGAATCATATTTTTTTCTAAATAACACATTATCAATGATCTCATATTTAATAGCCTTTAACCTTAAAGCGCGTTTACTCTTATAGCTGAGATTAGAAGGAGCATACCCATTTTTCAAGTAATAGATAAGATCAACATACTGAGATTCAGAATCTGTAACACTTATCTGACTTACTTGAATATCTTGATTTGAATCTTGATTTTTTGGTATGTTATGAGCTCCTGCCAATAATCTGCAAAAACCTTGTCCTCTAACAATCTTAGCTGGTTTAATATCAATGTCATATTCTTGCAAGGCTGTTACCCAGTTAGCTCTCTTTTCTCCTACTTCTTTTTGAATTAATAATTGCCTCACTGCAGAGAATGGGACAATGATTTTTGTATGTGTTTTCAAGAGAAAAGGTCTGAAATGTTTGATTGATTTAAACACGACAAAGGCTTGTTTTTCAGCATCGGAATAATTAAGCTCAGCTCCTTGTAGATTTGAGCTAAAGAAAGAAATTGGTGCCTCAATTTTCTGATCATTGAGCTGTGTTAAAACAGCTGCATAAGATGTTTCGGTGGCCAAAGTATACAAAGTAAAATCTTTAGAAAAATCCGGGGTATTCAATGCTGGTGCATTAATGATCGCTTGTTTGATTGCCTCAAAAGCTTATTTTTATTTATGCGTCCATTTGAATATTGAATTCTTCTTGATCATATTTTGCATAGGTAAAACAATAAAATAAAAATCAGGAATAAATCTTTTAACAAAATTGATCTGTCCAAGAAATGATTGCATGGATTTTTTGTTATGAGGTAAAGAAATATCAGAAATTTCTTTCACTCTATCTGGATCAATATATATACCATATTTTGACACAAAAAATTCTAAGAGTTTTCCTTCATCTAAAGCAAAGAAAGATTTCTTTGGATTTAAGGAAATACCAAACCTTCTACATCTTCAAATATTTGTTTTAAATCATGTAGATGATTGGCTCTCTTTTTTGAAAATACTGTAATGTCATCAAGATAAACAACAACTGATTTATTGATCAGACCTTTAAATGCTATATCCATGGCCCTTTGAAAAGTTGCTCCTGCATTTATTAGACCAAAAGGCATTTTCTGATAAGCATAAGTTCCCCATTTTGTTCTGAAAGTTGTTTTCAATCTGTCATCTGGATGAACTAAAATTTGATTATAGCCCGAAAATCCATCGAGAAAAGACATAAGTTCAGAACTAGCTACCTTTTAAAGTATCTGTTCCATGGTTGGAAATGGGAAATTGTCTTTTAAACATGCCTTATTTAAATTTCTGAAATCAATACAGATTCTTATATCACCATTCTTCTTCCTTACAGGTACCATATTGGAAACCCAATTGGATTGCCTGACTGGAAAAATGATTTTGGATTTTAAAAGTTTATTAAGTTCTGATTTGATTTGACTTTCGAGATTTGGATGGATCTTTCTCAACTTCTGTTGAACAGGTTTAATATCAGGAAGCATTGGAATTGTATGTTGAATAATCGAAGTATCATACGTTTTTAAATCATCATAATTCCAAGAAAAAACGTTTTTATACTCGTTGAGAAGTTTAATGAACGCATTCCTTTCCTCTGGTGTTAAATTGAGTCCTAAGTTAAAGTTTTGAGGTTTAGAATCAGAACCAAGATTTACTAATTCAAACTTCAAGGTAGAGCTTTGAAGTTTAGTATTAGTGACTTTCTTGAATCTGTCTTTAATGTCATATAAATCCTCTAATTTAACAACAGATTTTGAAATGGGGTTTTCATTACCTTTTGAAGCAATTTGTAAATCATGATCATCTTCATCAATGATTTGCTCATCATAAGATTTCTCTAAAGTCATGAAATTTAGAATATCTTGATCATGATAGAATACTCTCCAATTTGTAACATTATCTGGGACAGATGGACGAAAAATCAATTCTACAGAAAACCTATCAGGACTGCAATCTTCAGCAGGTAGGAGTTTAGATGCAACATTATCTAACAAGTCAGCTGATGTATTCTGATTCCTAGGAATAGGAGAAATATTGAATGCTAAAAAATGAGTGGTGAGATCTTGTACTAGGGTTTGATAGTGTTTAAGATGTCCTGAAAGGCAATGAATAGTATTCCTAACTTGTTTTATGACAATTCGGAATCACCAAAGACTTTCAAGGATTTAACATCTAACCCTATAGCTTTATAAAGTCCTTGAACTAAGGCTTCATATTCCGCAGTATTGTTAGTACACTCAAATTCTAACCTACATGACAGCATGGTTTTCTCTCCATCTGGATCAATTAAGATGCATCCAACTCCAGCTCCATCACTAGACTTCGATCCATCAAAATATAATGACCAAAATAAAGATTTTTCTATTGGCTTATCTACAAATACATCAGAAATATTTACAATTCTGGAAGAATCAGATTGTGAAAAATTTTCTATCTGAGAAACAAAAGTATTTACAGAAAAAGGTGATTGAGGAGCTTTGAAGTTTCCAAGAAATGATTCAGCAGAATAACCTCCAAGAATATTGTTGTTGAATGCCACAGGCTCATTAGGTTGTTCGAATTCAGTGACAGTGTGCGTCATATGTTTTTCTCATTCAATTTTAATTTGATTTGGCTTTCCTTTGTAGGGAAGCCACATATGTGAATAATCAGTTAAGATATAACCATTAAGTTTCGCAGACCAGTCCCTGCTCAAGATTAATCCATAGAATTCAGGAATATCAGCAATCAAAATATCAATTCTTTGGACAATCCTAGGATCAGAAGCTAATCTGATAGTAACTGAATTGATTTCTCCTACAACTTGAACTTTAGAGCAATCCAATTGAACGATATGAACTGCTGACTTCTGTGGTTCGATATTCAATTTGGCACAGACAGAAGTAGGCATTATATTGGAGGAGGCTCCAGAATCAATCAAACAATTGTGCAGATTTTTATTGTACATCTCATAAGTCAAAAGAAAAGGAGGAGTTTGAGAATTTGACTTTTCCCCAATGAGCATAGTATCAGTAGCATCTACCTTATCTGGTGGCTTACCAGTTCCTCTCGCTGCTTTTGCAACTACACCGCTTGGTAAAGGAGCAATTGGTGTAGCGTTTAATTATTTCAATAACAACTTTTGCTGGTGTTTTAGTTTGCTGAGTTCATGTAAAGAAATATTAGCTTTGATCTTTTTCATGTCCTTGACAATGTTGTATTCCATAGGATCTGATACTACTAAAGTCGTTGCTGTTGATGTAGGAGGATTAGAAGAGGATGGCTGATTTTGAGTAGGTAATGGAGAATTTTTCTTTACAGGGGATTTTTCTTTGGTACTTGGAGTTGTAATTTTCTTTTTTGGAACTGTTTGCACTGGTTCTGCTGTAGATTTACTCCTAGTACTTACAGGCATAGCTTCTTCACTATCAGAATTAGGGAGAATAAAATCCCACATTCCATTCAATTCAGTTATTTCTTCATTTTCATTTTCTTCATCTGATACTATAGATATATCTTCTTCCTCTTCCTCTTCTTCTGATTCTGCATTAGAGATTGCATTAGGAGGTTTAGATTCAACTTGGTTTCTTCTAAAATTTCGGAATGGTTTCTTGGTAGAAGTTTCAACCACTTGTTTTTTAATTTCAACCATTTCATTTGACATGGTTTTAAGAACTTTCTGTAAACCTTCCATGTCGTATGGATCTTTGGCCTTTTTCTTTGAATCATATTTGAAGCTGACTTTCTTTGATTTCCTTTCCTCGATAGCATTTTTCTTTTCCAGAGAAGTGATACGTTTTTCCACTGCAATAGCTTCTTTCATATTCTCAGCTAATGTAGGCTTTGCAGCTCTGTCCACGAAAATTGCTATGTTTGAGGGTAAGGCAGTTATGTACCATTCAATTCTAACTTGTTCACTGGGCTGTGAATCTGTGTGAATTTTGTTCAAGAGTTTGTTGAATCTAGCATTGAATTCTTTAATGGGTTCCTTAGGTTCTATCTTCAAATTTGAGAGGTCATTGAGTAAAGTTGCTATTGATCGGTCATCCCCAAATTTGGTTAAAAAATGATCTGCAAAAATGTCCCAACTTGTTATGGATCCTGATGGTAATGAAAAATACCATGATCCTGCTACTCCCTGGAGAGTATAAGGGAATAATCTAACTACAACATCTTCATGTATGACTCCATTCAGATTAATAGCCAGCATAAAGTTATTGATATGTTCTTCAGCTTGAATGTTAAGATCTGGGCTAAAATTTGGAAGCCATTTTCCAGGATTGTCTGGTAAATCATGTAAAGGTGCAGCCATGTTGACTGCCCCTGGAGTAGACCATGGTCTCTGTGCCATTATTGGAACAACTATTGGAGGGATAGTAGAAACTGGTGGTGTTTGAATAGAAATTGTTGGAATAGATGATGTTGAGATTAATGATGATTGAGGAGATGATGATTGAGGAGATGATGTGGAAACTCCTGTACTTTGTTGAGAAGGGATTTCGGAAACAGGTATTTGAATATTAGATGTTGAACTTATATCACTTACTGATTCCGATTGATTTTTTCTTGTCTTGACTCTACTAGGTAAAGGGAATTCTTTCGGAGAAATACCAAGTTTTTCACTTTGAAGCCTAGTAAGAGGTTTTGAAGAAATTTTTTTTGAAGTTACACTACCTTCAGATATTTCAGACTCTTCTAGAGATAATGAGAATCCTTTCAATTTATGAATTAAATCTTGAACTTCGGGAGACTCAGGATGTTGATTGTCTGAATGTTTTGAGATTTTGGTAGTGGGTGTCTGAATATTTTCTGCAATTTCTTCTCTAGGATTTTGAATTTCAGAAGAAATTGAAGAAGTTAATGAGGGTGTTTTGCTCTTAGAATGGCTTGTGGATAAAGATTTACTTGCCATTCATAGCTCAAGCCCTCCTTCTAGCGCCAAAAATGTTGAAGCCTAGAAAATCTCTGCTTCAAACATCGGGGAAAACCACCCGGTCGGGACCTTAAGACAGCTCCTTTTCCGTTTGGTATGGTGGCTCCGACTGGATTTAAAGGACCAATTTCCTTATAACTAAATGGATTGGTTTGGATGGGTGGAAATGGGACTAAATTAACTGAAATAAAACTATCTAATTTAAAATAAATATTGATAAAGAAATTCTAGCACTAACCCGGGTAATTATATGTGAATACAACTTAAGATTGTTCCAATTTAACAATAACCATGAAACTGTATTATTATTTAAATTGAAATGTGCAGAAACAAATAAAGATAACTCTGTTTAAGAAATTAAATAGAGTTGTATTAGCATATTGCATTCATCATTGTATACCATCTATATATACTTATGAAAGATAACGTTTCAATTATACTCAGAAATGATATATAAAAGGAAGCGTTGTGAAAACAAATATATATAAATGATAGCAATTTTAAAGCGAATATCATAAAAACATAAGAAATCAACAGTGAAAGGATAGAAATACCTCATTCATCTTGAAGACTTTAAAATGCAATGTGATACTCTAATCCAGTAACTCTGATGCAAAATCAAATTCCAAGGTACAGAAATGCAACACTTCAAAGATAATTCCGCATGAAAATCACCAGATGTGATCCTTTTTAAAAATATATAAGACAATGGAGTACATAAATGCAATCTCCAAGTCAAAAATATTAAGATCCAGGACCCCTCTCTAAATGCATGAGAAGGGTTTAAATACTACTTAACTAAATCTAAAAATAGTCTTATTACAAAAATTAAGGATTCGGTTCAATGACCGTCCTTTTCCTAGGCTAAAATACAGTAAAATTAAAACTAATCTAACTATCTATGAACTTGTTCTTTAAACTTGCAGGCATCTAGCATAGTTTTGAGAGGATGCGGTTGACCGACTTCAGAATTCAAATGTCCTGAAAAGACAGAGTCGGCAAGCATAGGAGCAATCTTCTCTGTAGCATTGATTATACAATTAAGCGCACTGTGCTGACTGTGTGGCTTCACCAAGTACATCCAGTATGAGTCCCAATTCAATCTCGTCAGCCCTTGGATAGATTTTTCTCTTTCTTCTGCCTTTTGCCTCCATTCTGTTTGCAGTTGATTTGCCTGTGGGAAATATCCTGGAACAGTTTCAGGAATCAAATTAGCTTTGTGTAAATTGACATTTACACAATCAGTAAGAATGTTTGCCGCTGTAGCCGCCTCCTCTGCTGCCTTTTCTGCCCTTCTGATTTGTGCATCCCAGTTATTGGATTTTTTTGCTCTGTTATCAATTTTGCAATTTCATCTTGATTTTGCTTCACCATTTTCTCATATCATACTTCTAGCCAAAGTAGTTTCTTTTTATCGATTTGTCCTTTCGCAGTAGTTTTCCTCTGTGCCGAACACGCTCCTCATCTTTTTCTTTGCTCAGCATTAAGTGCCTTGAATTTGGTCAATGTTTCCTTATTTTGTCTTATAGTTATTTCAAGTCTCTTCGACTCCCGTCTTTTCTCAAGAAGAGCTTTATGTTTCTCTGAGAACTCCTGACCTCCAACATCTTCTTCATTAATTTTTAAAAGTTCTATAGAGGCTAATTTTGGAAAACTTACATACCTTATCTTGTGGAAGAAACTGCGTCAATTTGCCCACTTGGATGTTTGAACTTGGGAACAACGTCTAAAACATCCTTTTTTGGTACTGTCCACCCGTGTTGATTTTTATTCAATGGTTCATCTCTTTTGGTCCATTCTTGTGTGCATTCTGACAAATTTGCATGTTCTCTGGAAAATTATTTCATAAATTTCTTATTATAAGGCTCATGAGGTTCCGGCAACTTATACATCAGCCTCACGTCTTCCGTGGAGAATGACCTGATTAGCTCTTCAGATGGAGTTTTAAATTGCCTGTCTGAAATATCAGTGCTATCCAGTACCCATTTCACCATGTCTGTATATGGGAGAATCCTTAGCCTTGCCGCTATTCTATGCAGAAATGAGCAAGCCAGTTCTCTAAGGGTTGCCTCAGACGTATTACTGGAACCTGCTGTAGCTACAACTTTCATCACCACAGGATTTTCTTCCTCTAACAGATTATACATTCCTTCCCAAGTGGATATACCGACATCCTTATTACAAGCGGTGTTTGCATACAGCGAAGCCATTTCTTTGTTTTCAGAACTCGAGCTCTTCTCCTTCTTACCCATAGTGTTTCGTGAAAGCTTTATATATACGTTTTCTCCTTCGTGCCTGCATTTTACGAATAAATGAGAGTAATGACATAGGAAAGGTGATGAGACTATTTTAAATGTGAAAGAAGATGAAATATAATATTTTAATCGTGAAACGACTTTCAATCCAAACACAATCTCATTTACCATTAATAATCAATCCAATCATTTAATTTAATCATTTAAAGCGCATAACATATTTGATATATGGGAAGATTGCCTTTGGAAAACGCGCCTACATGAATCTGCGACATTGCGTTCTGCGATTTGCTGCGCAATATCGCAATATCGCAATGTCGCAATATTGCAATATTGTAAAATGAAGCCGCCGCAGTTATGTAAAATAGCGCAAAAGCGGAAATTGCGCAAAAGCGCATATCGCAAATCTCGCAAAATTCCAAAATTAAAAATAGCGCAAAAGGTATTCATTAATGACTTCTGTTTTTCTGCGCTATGCGATCTGCGATCAATACGTTTATTGTATAGGCTTTTGGGGTCGCATTATCGCAAAAGTGCAAAATTGCATTTTCAGGTTTATAAAAGATATATATCATTTTGCGATGGGTACGGTATTTTGTTCAAAGAACAATTTTATTGTAATCTATCATAAACTTAAGTGTTTCATAATGTTCTTTCTAAGGAATTTCTCTAAGTTTATGATAGAAAGTTTTATTTAAAAAAGGAAAACAAATCCTAATTGATTTTTTTTGGATTTTTTAACTAAGGGTCCCCATTTATTTAGTATTATTACTAATATTAAATAAAAAGGGGGTTTGTTGCTGGTCATGACACTTCTCAAAGTTTCCCTTTTAACCCCCAAAATCCCTTCCTAAGTCTTCTAAATCATCAATTCCCCTTTAAAAACCATGTGAAATCCCTTCATTTGATTTTAAAATCACTCTTTTCCCCTACCGGAACCCTTCCCTAAGCCTTAAAAACCCTCTTTTTGGCTTAAAAACACTTATTTTTCATTACAGGCTTTAGCCCTTTTAGCTAAGACCATAATTACTTCCCCTCCATGAAAGTGGACGCTAAGACCAAGCGCTAAGCCATACAACACTTATCGTAATCAGAAGGTTGGTCGAGAGCGTTTTTCCTTTGTAAAGTGAAATCTTCCGATGCGAGAGTAGATTGTTCTATTTAGCCGCGGGTGCGATATCTACCATTGATCTGTGTGAGATCTAACGGTCCGTGCTTAACTTATCACGCCCCACATCATTCCCTTTGTTACCCTCCGATGGCCATCTCCACCATTGATTCCCCCTTAAATCCAATGGCCATCGCACCACCGCGCCGATTGCAAATCGCAAAAGTTTATTGTGCCACCCTCCGATTCCCCGATTGGCCGATATCTGATTTAATCCTGGCCGTTGAATCCACAATAACCAACAACTAGGATTGGCTCTCTCACCGCCCCTGTGTCCCTGATTGGCTACCCCGATCCAATCATGACCATCGATCTTCTGCTGATCCGACGGTCCACGCTCAATCGCTACATAAACCCATCGGAGTTTTGGCCCCTACTTTCTTTGATTGCGATTGGATCACAACTGTCCATCCTATTTGATTCGAAGGTCCACCTTTCTCTTGCCCATTAACCAGCCCCTCCACCTCCATTTCCCTTCTTCAGATCTCAGTCGTTCTTTTCATAGATCAGATGGCTCACATTAAAACCACCGTCGACTTGGCCCCCTGCTTCCGACCGTGCACTTTCTCATATCGCACTCCACCTCCCACCATCAGATCTCACAGTCCCAGATCCAACGGTTGAGAATAATATCGCGTATTTTTGGCATCCTAACTTTAACAATTTAAAATCACGCAATACGGGCAGTTTTGTTTTGCCACGTGTCGACCAGAAAGCCATATCGCGTGATTTTGGGAAAATTTCCAAAACAGGCTTTTGCTGCGAGAAAATAGTGGTTTTCCTTCTAAAAACTACTTCTCGACTTTTGTTCCCCAAAATCCCATCTAAAGATCCCGACCGTTTATCTGTACAGATCAACAACCCTCATTCCATCACGTCCTCCATTTGCATTTCTTTCGTCGGGCTGCCACATAGTTCCATCAAAGCATCCCAGCCATTGATCTCCTCCTGAGATCTAATGGTCCACAATCAATCGTCCTTTGCCCATGCCGGTCCCACCATTCAAGGCCCGATTTCACTGCAATTTCATCAATTTCCTTTGAAATTCGCCAAAGTGTGAACTTTAATGTTTTACATTAAAAATTTATTCATTCCATTTGACCTTCTAAGGCCACTCCATCAGTTAATCACCACCATCGATCACCCCCATCTAACCTAATCGGACGATTCAAAAGCATTTCTTCACCAGACCTTCATCAGACTATTTTCTTGCCATTACGCAGCATTCTTCACCATTTCCTCCACTACAGCCACTAATTCCATTGCTGTGCTGCCATTCCCATAGGCCTCCACAACATTCACCTCCACTCCCACTATTTTTCGTTAACATGTTTATTACCTTTTTGCAGGGTTACAGGGGGTGGAAACCGCCATTTCTCACAGTCACTGTCATAGTGACACAGAGCACAGAGAAGGCCATTTTCTGAGCCAGAGATTGTAGAGAAAATGCCCGGGAAGGTTTTTGAACGAAAAATTCCATTAAAGAACCAATGTTTAACTCTGTAAAACCCCCAGCACCATTAAAATTACATTTTCATAGATAAAGAAAGTCACAGAAGCGACAAAGAGTATCAGCGAAGAATTAAAGAGCTTTAAAGCCTATTAGTGAATATTTTAAGCTCTAATTCAGTGTTTAACGGGAAAATGTACCAGATTGAAGACATTATGATTAACACAAAAGGCCTAATGAGGCGTACAGCACAGAAAACAATCTTATCAATGTCTCACATCAACAGAAGGTTCTTTCCCATCAAAATACAAGTTCCCATACTGTTTCTTATTCTACATCGAGCTCCTGAGAAGATCTCCACCCTGGAAGAAAGTCCTAATCCTGCTAGAGCATTTGTTATGCAGTATGGCAGACCTAAAGGTCATTTATCTACCTTTTTTATTATCACCAGATTACTACAGAGTACTACAGTCGAAAAGTACATCAAAGAACATACCTGTGAGGTTAAATATCAACCTGTCGAAGACCACTCTTTCACCCAGAGAGTACTGAAAATCAATGCATGGATATTAAAACAGAATTGGCCTTGAGCCATTCTTCTTCCTCTATTTTATTGTTTCATTTAAAGTTCTATCTACCTCCTATGCCTTTCTTTAGCTATAAAACTCATGAGGAAACACATTGTAAAGTTTGTTGATCAGATATCTGTGAATTGTAAGCTGTTTCTCTTGAGATATAGTTCTGTGTGTAAAGTTGTATAATAGGCTGAGGAGATGATTTCAGACTGAATATCAAGCTGTTGGACAAATGTTGTATATGACTGGTGTTGCTCTTTAATATGACAAGAACATTTCTTTGGATCCTGATTTAAAGCAGTGGTGATGTGTTCTACCTTTGTCTCTATTTTCCTTCTGCAATTCATTACATTTCATTTCTCTGGTAAGAATCAGAAATCTGGCTTAGGATATACCCTTGCATGGTACCCTAATGCCCCTGCTCTTCTTATCTTTGATGTTTTCTACTAATTATATTATCTGAGAACTAATTCAAAATAATTTAACTAGTGTAGTAGCTGTTATTCATTGCTAACTGATGAATGAATTTATGAATCTGTTCTTAGATGTTCTTGTCTGGTTTTAATTGAAAGAATTGGGATACTGGGAGTTTAGAATGCTTATTCTGTCTCACTAGGGTCTTTTTAAATCAATTGAACCTTTATAAGTTCCCTTAAGTTGAACGTCGAAGCATTGAAATTTCAAAGCCTTTCTCTGATCTCAGGCTTCACCTTTGTGTTTAAATCTTAAGTGTTTCTTGTTGTCTAAAGAGTTAGCCTTTTAGGGGTTGGATATTAGGTGTTTAAGGCATGCCTTGTCCCTAGATCTGCTTCCTAAGTGGTCACCTCAGAGTTTTCCTTGTCATTCACCTTCATTCATTATCATTTCATACCACACTATCATCTTTAAAGATCCCCTATTTTAGATGACTAGCCCAATTGAAAGCCTTGGATACTGAATAGAAAATAAACCCTTTTATGACTTCATTGCCCAATGGTATTGAGTGTTCCCTGAAGTATCTCTCCTTTTCCTAGATCCTCTTTGCTCACCCTTTGTCTCATATTGAACCCTTCTTCATGTTTCCCAACAACCAAACAAACAAACAAAACAAAACAAACCCCTGTGCCTTATAACTAGCCTAATATCTTGAAACTGAACTTCAAAGACATATACCTTTGCCTTTATAGAGAGATCCATCTCTGGACCTAGGAGGGCTAGATTCTGAGGTCCCAAGGTGGTTTTGATGTTGTCTTATCTTTTGGTAAGAGCCAAACCTGCCAAAAAATAGGAACCCCAACACTTTCAAGCACCAAACTATTGGATATCTTTCTCAATGTCCTTCTTTTAGTATCTTAATGTTCATTACTCTCATACTCTGACTTCCTTTGAACATTTATATATTGAGTAAACTCTGTATGTGTGTATTCTATTGTCATTTAAGTATCTACATGCCACAACTTCCACAAGGAGAGCCTTTGTCATTGATATCACTGTCACTGACTCCATAGCCCAATGGTAGCAAGCCTTCATCTTTTCAACCTAAAAACATACAAAACCAAGACACAATTCATAGAGTTAGCCATCTAGTACTATCATTATCTAAATTATAAAGCCACCTTGAGAGAGCCCTCTCAGACTGAAGAGGCTAAGCTTCAGTCAAAATTTGGTTTGAAAGAGTTACTCCAAGTTGACCATTGAAGCAACCCAACAAGGCTCAATTTGGTGATAACATTTTGGCGCCGTTGCTGAGGACCAAAGGTGTAAATTTTCCTTGGGAAGAATGACAAAGTTTCAGTTCTAAGGTCTCAGAGCAGCAGATACTTAAGCACATATTGGCCATATTTCTTCTCTGGCGACTCCACACATCAAATAATCAATTGGAAGGTGACTCCACTGCTTGAAGATCAATAGCTTGATGAAGTTCCAAGATGAGTTCCATTGCAAGAATAAATGCCAGGTATGACCCTATGAATCGGTCTCACATCCCTGGTTTTCCAAATCCTATGCCAAAGGTCGAATGGTTAAGTGATCTTCCTATATTTAAAGAAGAAAAGAAAGACAATGCTGCTCTTCTTTTGGTTAGATTTTATATGCATGTACACAGACTTAATGTTCAATTTCCTGAGGATTGTCTCATGAAGATGTTTATGGTCACTTTAGAGGGAAAAGCATGGTCTTGGTATGAAATCCTGCTAAATGGTTCATTATATTCTCTTGCTGATTTCCATGTTGCATTTTATGAGATGTATGAAGAGTTTCATCCCTCCTTATTGCTGGTCAAAGACTGTTGTAAACATTGTGTGAGTTTTATTGAATATTTTGAGAATTGATATGAAGATAATGAGTTTATGGATGAGGAAATTTTAGAGGCCCTTCATGAAAATCCCTTTCATCACCAAGAAGAAAGGATAACCTCTCTCTTGGATGAAAATCAAACCCAACAGGAGTTTATTTATGAAAATCATGTTACATCCTCTGAGTTTGATGAAAATTTGTAGCAGACTTGTCAGTCTTTTGATCATAAGGAGTATGAGAATCATTTCAAACAACAACAAGAAATACTAGAAGATAATTGCTATAATCCTTGGGTAAAGGAAGAATTTTATTCTTCATGTCATTCCTTGTATAAAGCTACATAAAATAATGGTCACAATAATGAGGAAGTGGATGAAAATTTTTCTTTGTCCATGTCTTCTAATCTGAAGTCATTTGAATGCGAGTCACAAGATAAGATTCAATTTGTGGATGAAGTTGCTAAGAACATTGAAAAAGACATTGAAGTTTTAGAAGATCAAATTAAATCTTATAGTCTTCATGATCAAGATCAGTCTTTTCAAAAGTTTTTAATGCTAGAACACAAAGAGAGGGTGCTGCTACCTTTCTCTTTTGAGATTGAGGAAGAATACATTTCCTTGGTCATTTCAGTATCCTTCTTAATTTTGGTTCAAGTGCAGTCAAGAGGTTCAAATGTTAGATCAAATCAATGATTGACTTCATTGGAAGTTTCATGTTGCTTGAATTAAAAATGGAGATTGCAGTTGTTAGGGTAGGTAGGAGTGTGTGAATAAGATCAAATTTGACTGAGCATATTTTCAGTATGTATATATTTGGTTTTTCAATAGTAATCATCGAGCTTGAGCTTGAGGAGAAGGCCATAAGAGCTTGGCAAAGTTTTCATAAAATTCAGGGTTTTTATTTCCAAGAAGATGGATGGCACTGGAACTACAGGGTCTTTGGTGTACCATGGGAGTACGCCATCCCAAGTGGAGCCACCCTCAACAAACCTTCTCAAGTTGGCATAAGAAATTTCGTTTTTTCATATTTAACCTATCATAAGTTTCAATATCACCATCATTTCATCTAAAAACCACCTCCATATAGGTCACATCATGTTCCATCAGTTATCATTTGCTGACATATTTCATTTCCCAAGCTTACAACTCTGAAAAGAGGGTTTTCTATTTCCAGAATGCAAAATTTTCCTGTTTTATACATGTTTTTAGAATGCAAATGATGGATAGTTGGAGATGTGTTTCAAACACCCAAGATAGGTTTTTATTCAAGACATACTGACCTACAAAAACTCCTTTAGTTTTGAAATATATATCAAGGATAGGGAGAAAATAGCTCATCTCTGAACCCTATGTTTTCAGAAAAAACAAATTCATTTTAGTGATGAATAAACTTGCTAAAGGAGAAAAGGATGTTTTTTGAAGAGAAGTGAAACATGTCAGAATATTGAACTTGTGCTTAAATTATACCAACAAAAAGTTGAAATATCAAGTTAAGGACCTCCAAGAGTAGCTAGAACTAATCCATGAGGAGTTGGAGAAGAAGGGCCAAAAAATGACAGTAGTTGAGGAGCCAATAGCTCAACTCATCATCAATGAGGAAGAAACACCTAAAGAGTCCTAATTTGAGTTGGTTTATGATTTGAAAGGTCAATGGCATGCTGGAAACAAATTTCTTAAAACTGGAAGGAATATTTTTGAAGCTAGGCAAAAATCTGGAATTTGCATACTTTTCAACAGTTTCGTAGCATATCCTAGGCTTGAAGCCAGGAAAACGCTACGAAACCACCTGTAGCTTTCTTTTTGTATTTAAAACCACTTTGGAAAGCTTCCAAAGGGTGGAAATGATATGGATAATGTGTCAAGGCATAATGAACACTTTCAGAAGGAAATAATAAAAAACGTTGATGGAAAAGGTCATTTTTGTACGCTTCTAAAGTACACTATGAAACTGTTGAAAACTGTTTTCGTTTCGAATTGTTTTTTACAGTTTCTGAGAAAATTAAAAATATTTTTGGAAATATGAAAGAGGTTTTCTTCCAAAAATTCCCCTCTACAAAAAATTCGTTCATTTTCTGCACAACCATCAATGTTTGGAAATTATACACTCATCTTTGCACACTATGAAATTGCTGAAAAAATATTTTCGTAGCAAATTGTTGTTTAAGGTTTCTGAGAAAATTAAAAATTATTTTGGAAATATGAAAGAGGTTTTTCTTCATCACAGGCCCATGTAGAATAAAATCTCTTAGTTTATTAAAATCCATTAGGGTTTAGAAATTATACACTCGTCTTTTCACGCTACGAAACTGCTGAAAAACTATTTTCGTAGCAAAATGTTTTTTAAGTTTCTGAGCAAATGAAAAAGTATTTTGGAAATATGAAAGAGGTTTGTCTTCAGCACAGCTTCATCTAAAAACAGCGCTCTCAGCTTCTGCAAATCTATCAGGGTTTGGAAAGTATACACTCATCTTGAAGCCTAATTTTTCATAATTTTCACTAACTAGATTTGTGAAAAAATTGTAAAAATTCGACTTGGAGGAGGTCCAACTCAACATCCATGTGGCATAATGACACATCAACACTCTATTACACTCATAAAATTAGATGGTTTCAGTTGAAAAGGTTTATTGTATTAGTTTTTTGAACTATTAATGAAAGAAGAGTCATTTTTGTATTCAAACTCTGCAAAACGGAAATATCCCTTGGAAGTCTCCAAGTGATAGAATCATGTTTGAAATAGGTATCTGAGGTGGGAATTCGAAGCTAGCAAGGTGGCATATCATTTGTATGAGTCCTAACTTTATAAATGACTTATTTTTAGAGTTATAAAGGGTTGTTGGGATATGTTATGGCTGACCACTGCTATTGTAAACATGTTTTTTGATCGACAATGGAGAATGGCTATTGGTTTCATCCTTCACCAGCGATTCATTTGATACTTTCATGAACCCTATGTATATTATTACTTTTCATAAATATTTTAATGTTTGATTACTTAGAATTCTTGTTTTGCATGCCCTGACTTCCTTTCAAAAACTAAACTATTGGATATCTTTCTTAATGTCCTTCTTTCAGTATCTTAATTTTCATTACTCAAAATTCATGTTTCTCATGCTCTGACTTCCTCTGAACATTTATATATTGATTAAACTCTGTATGTGTTTATTATACTATCATTTTAGTATATACATGCCTCAGCTTCGACAGGGAGAGCCTTTGTCATTGAGGTCCCTGTCACTGACTCCATATCCCAATGGTAGCAACCTTCATCTTTTCAACCTGCAAACATACAAAACCAAGACAAAATTCATAGAGTTAGCCATCTAGTACTATCATTATCTAAATCATAAATTCCCCTTGATATATCCCTCTCAGACTGAATAGGCTAAGCTTGAGTCAAAAGTTGGTTTGAAAGAGTTACTCCAAGTTGACCATTGAAGCAGCCCAACATGACTCAATTTGGTGATAACATAAGGAATTATTAGCTTGAAGGAAAATAACAAACCCACCACCACAATAGCCATTTTTGAGTGAATCTCCCTCAAAATAGGCCCAAGGGAGAGCAAGATTGTTTTCTTTAGCAGTGATATTTCAAGGAGCATGAACTATATCTTAAGAGGGAAGTAATGAATATATTGCAAGAACCTGAGAAACCACCTTATCAGGTGACGATAGTTGCTCCAGGAACATATATTTTTTCTTAGAATCCACACCCTCTAGCATATTGTGAGTGAAATTTATACCTATATTGGTTTATACTTATTTTATCCCACCAAGATTTCGATGCATCCTAGAAGGAATCCCTTGGCCATGTTGTTCCAAAACCAAGCTTATTTTTGTAGCAAGCCCATACCCCCAATGATAAAGGACATATCATGAAAAAATGAGCCATCAAATCTTCACCATATTTGCACAAGGAACACCAACTAGGATCTTCATTTTGATGATTTTGTAGATTATCCCAAGCATTTTGTTAAAATGCACCACAAAAGCAACCTGGCCTTGGCTGGGCAATGCAATTTATGACCATTTCACACCACGATTTCTGGGAATATATATAACTAATTTTGTTTTGAAAAAAATATATATACAAAGAAATTTCTTAATTTCAAACCAAATCTAAAAATAAAATAATAAAATAATTTTTCAAAACCATATATATATATATATATATATATATATTCAATTTTAAAACTTTAATAAAAACCAAAAACTTATAATTAAAAATTAATTAAGATAATCCCAAATAAACTTCATATATTCTTCTTTATGTTAATGGTGTTTTTCTTATGGTACAAAATACATACAACTTTAATAATCATTTAAGAATCCTTAAGGAATTCTTCTCTTGAATGAGATATCACTATGAACATGGATAAAACAAATGATATGATATTCAAATCTCATAAGATTACTCAGATGACACTTTCTTATATGAAAGAAATTGTTTAGAGAAAGTGATTTTGTATAAATATCTTGGAATTGACATTCATTATAAGATTAATTCGAATTATAGTGTTGAAAAATGGATAAATTGGTATTGTAAAGCTTTTTATGGGCTTGAAAACAAGTGAAAATTACTAGAATTTGGTTGTGGGATAAGAAAAAACCCCTATCTGATAGTCTTGTCACTCCTATTATCTTATATAGATGTGAATTCTAGGGTTGTAGTATGTCTATAGAATTTTGGAGAAGGATAGAGAAAATCTAGAATAATTTATTGCTTATAAGTTTAATAGTAAATTAATACACCCAAGCCTATCCTTCTCATAAAATCAAACATCTTTCCCATTGAGTGCATGACTATGGTTAGGTACTTGAAGTACAAGAACAAGATAAATAACATGGATGAGAAAAGGTTCCCCAAAATTGCTTCCAACTTCAGCCATAACCACTAGTAACTCAAGTGAGAATGACATCAAGATGCCAAGTATTCACTAAATCATTGGGGTATATAGGAAAACATCATTCAATAAGATAATGGAAATGTTAAAAATACTTTTATGTTTAAATTTAAAGAAAATTTATGGTGCAATATACAGTTATAAAATAAAAGGAAATTGAGATATTACAAGAAGTTGATTAACTTGATTTAAAAGGTCAATAATATCTTTTAATTTTGACTAGCACAAAGAAGAAAATCAACATTTCTAAAATATGAACTAACTCCCACGAGTTATATACTAAAATTGGGCATTAGACAATTCTGAAAACATCATGGGATGCAATAATCTATCATCTTTATGACACTAAAAGGGTTGAAGATGAAATAAAATTTCTCCTATAGTCTCCTACATATACTCAAGTTAGAAACCAATTTCAAAGTATTTTCGAGTATGGAAATAATATTTTAAAGAAATTTAAGTAATCTTTACCATTTTTAAGATCTAATAAATCAAGTATGATCTTAATATATTATTATTATTCTTATAATAGAAATAAATCATATATATATATATATATATATATATATATATATATATATATATATATATATATATATATATATATATACCTTTTTCACCTCCAAATAATCTTAAAAGAAAATTTAAATAAATGAAAAAATATTAAAAAATATAGGCATAAGAAAAGCCTTCCTATCCATTTTTCCCTCTTACCCAAAATGAAGAAGGTACCCTCTTACCCAAAAGGCATAAGGAAATTTTAACATACCCACTCCTTACTAGAAAATCATAATGAGAGTATACCCTCCCTAGCCCATTTTACCCTCTTACTTACCCATTTCCTATCAAGCCACCTAAAGTGATGTTATTTTTCTAGGTGACAACAAGGGGTAGGAAGTGGGTAAGGGTATAAAGTTAGGCCATCCTCCCTATTTAGAGGATTGGCATTATTATTTTAGGCTATGAAAAAATGGAGGAAGTGGGTAAGGGTGAAAAGGGGTGAGAAGTGGATAAAGGGTGGAGAGCGGGATGGAAAAGCGATAATAACTTCCATTTTTTCATATATATTTTTGTTAATTTGAAATTTTATTTCTCAAAATGACTTCATACAAAATAATATAACACTTTTTAGGCTAAGTATGGTCACATTTTTCTTGTAGGGAAACTAGTTTTATTGATAATGGACAACAATCTAGGTTTATCAAAATTCCAAAAACTATCATTGTTAAGTCCATGACAACTAAACTAAACTAAAGTTCTAAAAGTAAAAGACATGTGTCAAATGGTTAAATATAATATCAAGAATCAGATGAAGTGACTAGGGCCAAATCTTGAGCATTGATTTCTATCGGTGTTAGAGGTTTCATGCAACATTGGAGATCACCTTCTATGTAAGTAATTTGATCATCCAAACTGGTAAGATCAGAATGCTAATGACATTGAACTTGTTGGATTTCATTCAAGAAGGAGATAATGTTGTTGCAATATTCATGTTTTTCCTAAAGGGATCTACCCAAGAGTGTCTTCATTTTCCAGTGGAGGGTAGTGGAGTTCAAATATTGAATTTTTCTTCACCTCATATGTCTATGATTAGGAACCGAATTGGATACTTCAACTTGAATTTCAGATTCTGAATAGGCCTAGCGATTATTATTGGTCAAGGCTTCAAGTTTGGATAATTTCCTCTTGGAATTTTAGAGGATTGGAGGAGTGAAAATGGATATTGCATTTTTAACTTGGGATTGGGCTAGCGACTGGCCTTGGGGACTTCTTCCTCTAGACCCTTGGTGGCACCACATCCTCTATCAGGGGTTTCTACACTAGGTTAAAAGGAACAAAAAATAGGATATCACACAGAAAACATAGAAACTAAGGGGACTGTAAAATATAAAACCGAGTAAAATTAAAGCCCAAGGAAAATTAAATTTCTAGGGGAGTATGTATCGAATTATTGTGAGATGGAGTGACTTATGGGAAGAGAGTGGTGAGCTCTGTTATTTCACCAAGAGTGCTGCAACTCCCAGGGGCTGCCCTACTTTACTTTATCAACTCAGTGTTCGTAAAAACTTGGAGGTGATAGTGCTATATACATAGTAGATGTGCTCTGTTCATGTCATCCTCTTCTGCTTTACGAAAGGGTGCTATTTCTTAAACTCTGATAAGAACTGGAAAGTAAACTGCTATAAGGAAATGATAGAAAGGAAAACTAAATTGCTGAAAAGAAATGACAGGAATGAAACTAATTTATTTTGCAGAAAAGGAAATGACTAAAAATAAACTAAATGATATTGCTGAAAAGAAATGGCAGAAAGGAAAATAATTCTAAACCACACTTAACTTGGCAAAATGAATAAATGAACTCTACTTATCCTATGGTCTATCTACCATGCTTCTAACCATGCAACTATTCATGATCTAATTCTAACTGAAAAAGTGTTGATTGCAATTCGGAGGAAAAAGGGCTAAAGGTGCTCAAGGAAGGTGTAAACGAATGAAGCAAGGCTTAGAGGAGTGAAAAAGGTGTTTGAAATTTATTAAAGTGCATAATATCACAAAAATGATTTAGAGTGGGAGGCTTTGGAAAGTGCAATGGAGGGAAAGGTCGTGAAGTGCAAAGCGCGACAGGTTAACAATTATGACAAGCGAAATGCGAAATGTGAATAGGAAAGAGTTGCAAAAAGATAAAATATACGATATATGATTGTGATAGGGATGATATGGTGGTGGGACCAGCGGTGTATCATGATAGCAATATCACAATCGGCAGGATGGAGTGGTAAGTGTTAAAGGAAAGAGGGAAACATTGTGATTTGCGATTGTGGTGTGGCAGGGTACGAAGAGATTATTGCAATTGGTGAAAAAAATCAGTAAGTATTAACGAAAAAAGGGAAACGTTGCGATTTGCGATTGTGATCTGGTGGGGTACAAAGTGATTATCGCAATTGGAAAAAATGAACGGTAAGTGTTAACGGGAATAAAATAAGAAATGTGATTTGCAATTTGCAAAGTACAGTAGCGGGAGAACTGAGGAGAAAAGGTGGGGGTCGAATTTTAATGATTTTCAAGAATTTTTGTGTTAAAAAGGTAAAGGTGAGGTGAAAAGGGAAAATTGCTAAGATTTTGAAGAATGGAAAATGAAAAGGAAGGGGTCATACGAGATGCTAAGTGTTGTATAGGGAATTTCGAGGAGAACAGGTGGAGGCCAAACTTTAAAGATTTTCATGAAAAAAAAAGGTGCGACAGCTGATAAGAAGAGAGAAAGGAGGGAAATGAAGGAGTAACAACAAGGTTTAGAAGCATAAAACAGAGATGGGGAGAAATTGGAATATGAAGCGGAATGACGTAATGAACTTCTCTGGAACTTTCGATGCTTATTCCTGCAAACAAACCTGCATATTTGTGCATGGAAAATAGAAAAAAATGCGCGATAAAAACAGTGAACAGAAATCAATTTTTGGGTCTGTGGGAAGGTTTACCCTCCTCGAGCTCTATTGACAGAGATGAAAAGGGGATCTTGATCCACAACCTTTTTTGCTTTTTCTTCCTCTATTCTATTACTCACAAGCAAATGAAACCTACAACAGCAAATTGAAAGAAAAAACTAAACAAAAATGAAACTATCAGAAGCAGAACTAACAAAATGACAGAAACAAAACTAGCTTAATGGGAGAAAGGAAATAATAGTAACAATATAAAAGTTGAGGCACATGGGTTGGGCCCTAACCCACGAGCCTTGTTCTCTAGAACTAGATCAATAGAAAGTCATCTGAATACTCATTGCATTAAAAATACAATCTTATTACATCTCAAAGGTCCTAAACAACAAAAGCCTAATAGCTTGCAACAAAGTTCCAACTATAATTGACTGGAATTGACTAACTCTTCCTAGCTCTAGATATACTCTATTTATTCTACAGGGCAGCTACCAAAAACTCAGAAAATAGTGATTGAGTCCACTTGACTCCTGTTATTCATCAGTATTTTTCACTTGTTAGTGATGACTAGATCCATAGCTGAGTTTTCTAGAAGCTGATTTCCATATGTCAATCTGTCATCTAGAAAACCCTCATAAAAATTTTTTTCGCCCTCCTACATTTCAGTCCGCCCATGTCAAAGCTAAAACTCATTATCACTATCCTATCTAGCTTCAGCCCTACTGGTCTACCCATCAGCTCTAAAAGGCAAATCCAAGTCTATTTCAAAAGCCTCCCCTAAGTTAGGAAGTGGCGCTTTAAGGCATTTTACCTTTGGCAAACATCAAAAAGCCAAAAACCTCCATCTGATACAGACCATTCATGACAGACCTCCCACTCTGCAAATGAAATTGATTACAGCCCTAAGTCACGCCACTTACACACCCCTAAGTCTCAGCACTGCATAGACCACAGTCTCAAGCTGATTATTAGGTGTTTTACAGTGTTTTATGGATTTTGCAAAGACAGGAAATATAACATCATCTCAGAAGAAGCTTGAATCTACATTTAGAAGAACAACTGCTTCTTAATGAAAACAGGAGCCTGAGATGTATCTAAAAGACAGAGAATACCCATCAAGACCTTGCAACTTCCTTTCAACATGAAATCACAGTAGAAGAAAGACACCACTGTCAAACAAACTAGTAATGTGTCATGGCCAAGAACCTCCTTCATCTACAAGCAGAGGGTTAAGGCACCTCCTTCATATACAAGCAGAGGGCGCTGGCCAGTATTGACTTCAAGGATTGCAAAAATTACTATAAGCACAGGTTTGCTTTTTACTTGACAGTAAAACAGTAACCCTAGGTTTCTTAGTGTGAGTAATGATCATTACAGGACTAAGTTCTGAAATATGCCAAACAAAAGAAAACAAGGTTTATGGTTTGGTAAAGAGAATCATTTGAGTTTTCAGTCATCATCAGGGAGCATTAAAGGGACTCCTCAATCATAGCAATCATAATAAACATCTCTGCAGGGGTGTTAATATGCATAGCTTCAATCAGTCTTGAACAGGAAAATACTTCAGTAAAAAGACCCCTGTGTGTTCTTGTGTTCCTATTGAAATGTGAAGTACAGTCCATGGTTTCTAGATGAACATAAAGAAGAGGAAGGAAAATAGTATATAGTCTCAGACAGGTGACATCTTGTTATCAGTCAAAGTGCCGGTGTAAGTCCAGCTATTGCAAGCTACACTCCATTACAAAGACAGGTATATTCTTCAAATGCAGCAGGTTGATGTTTTCAAGATTTTCATTAGGAGGAAGATGGCTAATAAAAGCCTTGGTATCTGTGAAATAGGACAGCAGTTATTCCATATCTTATATACTTGCCTCCTCTACACAAGGACAGAAACTGATTATGATCTGAGTTTTAAAAAACCCTAGGACAACATGCCAAGCTAATCAAGCATGTCCTTCTTGAAAGCAGCTTCATCCATGAACATTTTCCTTTTCAAAATTGCTACAACAACTGGCACAGAAAATCTAGTTTTCTGTCATCAAGATACATCACCATTGAAACTATTGTTCATAATAGACAAAGAGTTGTTTTGATAGACTGTCAGTTTTGTTTTAGAAAGTTTGAAGCAAAAAATGTGTTTTCATTATTCAATGGACAGAGACATTATATGATATGTTTTGAGCAGAGAAGTGTATTGAAAAGGGGGCGCCTTTCTTAAATCAAAGGGCCATGACCAAATCCAAATAAGGTCAGCAAATTTGGGCACCTACAGTGGGAAAGAGGTTGAAAGATACATTGGAGACAGAAACTGTCAAAGCAAGTTGAAAATACAAACCCTACCCTTTCAAATAGCAAAGCAGTTTTCAGTATTTTCTTGACAGATTTAAAGTGAGGTTACATAACAAATGTCATCAACAGTGTTATAAACAAAGTGGAAAAGGATGGTCTAAAGGTCATCAGGGTATTATTCAAAATTGGAGTTGCTGTGTTAGATGGTCACCAGAGGGACAAAACTGACAGGAATCACCTTTCAGACTCATGTGCATAAGTGAACAAAGTTTTGACCTTTCAAAGCTATATTTACTTTTTATAAAAAATTTGAGTCATGTTAGCATGATTTAAAAACATGAAAACCTCCGCTGCCTACATTATTTGGAAGCCCAAGCTTCGTGATGCACCAAAGGAATTGTTGAAAAAAGGGCAAAAAACTGTGAAAACCTTTGCAAGTGACGGTCAAAAGTTCATTTTGTGTTTCAAAAAATAAACTTACCGTTGGGGTTTTTTTGTTTCAAAAGGGTAAATTGAATCGTCCAATTTCATTTTTGAAAACTCCGAACAAGAGTATCGAGCAAAACCCCTTGCTGCCATCAAAGATCAAACACAGAAGTTTTTGGAGCGATTTGAAGTTTTTTTCAACAGTCGGAGCTGCGCGGCGCGCCTGGAATTGTGCGCGACGCGCTCAGGAGATTTTTTTGCACTGGTCGATAACAGTCGCGCGACGCGCCTGTACGTGTGCGCGACGCGCCTGTACACGGCGCCCGACCACGACCCGACAGGCCGCCCGGTTGGCTATTGGCGCGACGCTCTTCCTCTACAAAGTGCCGCGCACTTGTTTATACCTCCAACCGCCTTCAAAACACTTCTAACTTACAAACAATGATCTGCATCTTGATTTTTGAAGGTATTTGGCTGCTCTCCTTCAAAATTCACATTTTCTAGATAATGTTTGGAGCAGAAAAGCTTGGTTGAAAACAAGATGTGTTAAGCTATAGTATTGAAAGGGGATAAGTTGCTTTGATTTAAAAACTAAGTTTGGAAAAGCTCGAATTCACCAGCAGTGAGCATATTCATAAAATAGCTCTCCGAACAGTCAGACCTTAGTGACAAAAAAGAAAACAGTTAGATGTTGTTTCTATCAAACTAGCATGAAGAACAGTGGGAGGTAAAGAAACAGTGTTTGTTGAAGAGGGCAGTGTTCAAATTAAAGCAGGGTTTTTTTTTAGAGCAGTTGTAATTGAAAGCTACAGGCCTCTTCTACCACATCATAGAAACAAAACAAAACCTGTTAACCTCTCTCATAAATAATGACTTCGACTTAGGGTATATGGTTCAAATAACTGCAAAGAATGAAAGAGTTAGAGCAGAATTGTTGAGTTTGACCTAGTTTATATATCATCATATATTTTGTGGAGCTGCATATCAGGGTTAAGGTCAAAATAAAAGGAGGTCTTGTCCTCATTTAACTTGCTACATCACCATATCTGTAAACTGGTTTTTGCTGTGAAAATATCCATTGGTTGAAGCTATGCTTAAGTGGTGGGCATACTAATGAAGGTGCCTTCAAGGAAAATGGATGTTTTGAACTAAGATCAGTGTGTTTTCACCTTTATATATCAAAGAATAAGGGTGTTTTATCTTCAAGGCATCAAAGGGCAAAGGTCACTCCTATAAACCACAGAAGGGACAGTTTTTCACTGAGTTTTCCACTTAACTGTCTTTGTTCTTCAAGCCTATTTTGATAAAGTTGATATTCAGATGGAGTAAAGGTTTTTTCTACAAAGGCAAGGGTTTCACATTGATAAGGTGCTTTAACTATTTGACAAGATAAACTCCTACAGGCTTTGTTGAACTTTTAAAGTGTTCTTCAAAAACTCTTTCACCTTGTTCCATAACAGTGAGATTGACTGTATGCCCACACTGGAGGTTGACTATGTATGTGGTATGATTTTGTTTGATGGAGTGACATACCAATAGAGGATAGTGAAGTGTAATAAGAAAAAAGGGTTTTGTTAAAGAGCAGTTTATTGGTTGAAAGCTACAGGGCAAAGTTGCTCCTACTTCTCACAAAAAAGATAGTTTTCACTGTTTATTTTGCTTGACTGTCTTTTATTCCTCGAGCTTATTTGATAAGTTGATATCCATATAGAGCAAAGGTTTTTCTAACAAAGCCAAAGGTGTTACATTGATAAGAGGCCTTGATTATTTTGAAAAGAGAAAACTCTTACAGCCTCTGCTTAAAACTTTTGGAGTTTTTTTAAACTCTGTTACCTTTGTTCCAGGACTGTGACATTGACTGTCTGATTACACTAAGGGTTGATTGCATAGGACATAAGTTTGTTGAGTGATTGGCACACTAGGAAGAGCAGGTTTTGTAATGATTAAAAAGTCCACCATTGATCCAAGGTACAAAGATGTGTTGTTAACCTCCAAACATCACAGAGCAAGGCAATTTTGACACTGTAAACAACATTCCTCCGAACAGTCTGTCCTTCATTTCACTGTATTATTTCTTATTGAAAAGCCTGCTGGCTGAGATACTTTAAAAGTGGAAGGCCACTTTTTAAGGGAGCAGGGGTTTTGTATTATAAGGAAACTTGTTGCAATCATCCAAATACATTGTTTCTCTATCAAAACATTGAATTGACACATTTTGGCTCCAAGAAGGCAGTTTAAGGACAGTGAGGCAGTTTGTTTCTTCAAAAGCACATTTAGGTCAAAATGCCTCCAAGGCAAGACAACAGAAGTGGTCTGCATAAAATATATGAGCCAATCTCTACAGAGGAGGTCAATGCGCATCCATCCATCCTTTTCAACTTTCATGAGGTAGGTTGTTTGGATTTCTGCCAGAAGATACAGGAGGTCAAAAGTTTCTCGCCCTTGACACACCTATGCACCCTGAGATTCTAAGAAAAACATTTCCAAGTGGCAGGTCTTGATTTCAAGATCTCTCCGAGGTATGTTTCCAAGACAACTAAAATTCCATATCATGGTGAGAAATGGTTCAAGTAGGCCCATCTAGATTTGAATGACTATAAGCCTTTCATCAAGCCTGAGCACAGAGATACATGCACTGCCATTTTTCCTTTCTCATATCTTTTGATAGCTATGATCCTCTAATGAAAGTCATAATGAAGTATTTTACTTGTGAAGGGATATTTGCTCGAGTTTATGCCTATCATGTCAGACTATTGATGCATTTCACTAGAACTAGGCAGCTCAATATCCCTTACTTTTTATGCAAAAGCATCAAGAAGATGGCATCCACAGTCCAGAAGAAGGATCTATCTCTGCAAATACCTTCCCTTTTCCATCATTCTCTGATAAAAATTATCATCCTACACCAGCTAGAGAAGAAGGAGGTTCCATGGGATGTTTTTATCAGCCACCCAGATTTCTCTACTGTTCCTCCTGTCCATATATCTCCCACCCAGCCTGTTCATCGCCCTGTACCTTTGTCCAGCAGGCCTACTCCTAGAAGGCTCAAGTTTCCTACAGAACAGCCAGGACAATAGGAAGAAGAAGAACATGAACAGGTAGAAGAGGAAGAGGATGAGCAAGAAGAAAATGATGAAAACCAGCAAACTAATGTTGGCCAACAGGGGCAACAGTCTGAACAGCAGGAAGATATGGGTGAAGAGCAGCATTTCAGTGAAAGTGAACAACAGCTTGATGTTGAAGGTCATGAACAGCAGTTTGGGAAGGAATTTGAGCAGCTTCCTGAGCCACAAAATGAGCAGGAAATCCAAGAACAGCAGCAGCATGACAGTGATAAATATGAGCAGCAGCAGGAAAAAGAGGGGAAGAGTGCTGAACAGTAGTAACTCAGTAGTGATAAACAACAGTTTCAAGAAGCACCCGGCACGGAAAGAGAAGAAAGGCACATCAGCACTTGACATTTTGGCTTCAGTTTCGGAGCATGTTGCTAGGGAACCCTTGAGGGTCATGCGCACCAATTTTTGGCCCATTTTGACAACTTTTTGTTTTTTGGCATTTTTTCAGTTTTTGATCAAAAACTCATAAATTCGCCATTTCATTTTGAGGATTTTTCAAGAGAGGAGGATGATACCATTTGATGCCATAATTCTATGAGCAGGTCCTCAGCTATTTTCAGATCATTTGGAGATCATTCGCCCCCTCAAAACGGTGAAAAATGCTCACTTTTTGCACATTCTGCCCGGCATATCAGCAGTCTGCAATTTTCTGGTTTTTTACACACAGGTACAGATTTGGAGGTCTTCCAGGCATCAGATTGAGGTGATTTCAGTTGCGCCAGAAAGTAGACACTCAGAGCTTTCCAACGAGCTATCATGAGCCTCGTTTCGACATCAGGAAGGCTGCCAAATGTTTCCGGAAAGTCAGGGGACCTTTTTCTGATATAAATTTGAAGTATTTTTGTAATTTTTGAACCTCAAAAATCTGCTTTTTCCAAATGTGCGTTTAGCTATTTTTGCACTTGGAAAATGTTGCAAAGTCAATTAAATTCCCTTTTTTAGCAATTTTTAGATATTTTATGAGATATTTTTGTGCCTTGGGCTTTGCAAAGCCTCAAGGACAAGTTTAGATATTTTGATTAGGCTAATGAGGATGGAAGTTGAACCATGAGGTTTTCCTCACTTGGGCCTATTTATTCCACAAGGCTCTCATTGTAAACAAGGCTAAACTTGAGAGAAGAAGTAATATATTGGTCATATGAGCTTTGAAGAACATACTTGTGTTATGATTTTGGACTGCCTCTTGGATGCTTTTGAATGAATGATGAAGGATTGTTGATGGATTCCATGACATGGTAGAATGGTATAGTGTTTCTTGCTTTGTTGTTGTCTTCTAGTTTTCATTCATGATACATGCTTCTTGCTGCTATAGATCAGTAGAGATCAAGTTTGAGATATGCCCATGGAGGCACCTCAAAATTCCTGAATCTTCATAGCTTTTATGTTTTCTTCTTCCTTAGTTGCACTAAAGAATTCTTAACTTCTCTTTAGTAACTTAAGGATATTGTTGCTAGTTTCATTCATAAGTTCTATGCATGTTGAGTAGGATGTATGGTGTGCCCTGCTTACCTATGGCTGTCCATAACTCTATCCATGAAACTATCTCTTTGACTGATTAGATTATCATCTTGTCGAACCAAGGAGGCCTAGTCTCGATCTAGCCCTTTTCCTAAAACTATGAAAGCTTGTTTGTCAAAGTGCCCAATAACTTAAAGACTGTGTTTAGGCGTTCCGGCATAGTATTTTGAGTTGTTAGTTCGTCTTATGTGTTTTCCCCAAAGTCTGATAGCCATTTCCCAAAGTTAGAGGGTCTTATACTTCTATGCATGGCTTGACTGTTTATTTCTATGTATTATTTAACTTGTAGTTACATTTTGCATGATTAATGGCTTGCCATAACATGTTTATGTCTGCTATCAAACTAGTTATGCTTGAAATCCTTCGTCTTTCACAAACTTGATGTCCATTTACTCCATTTTGCCCAAAGATCCTTTCTACCTTGAATCAAATCGGCCCTACAGCAGCCTTGTATCATCATCTAATAGCTTCCTTGAAATTTTTGACCCCATAGCCCAGTTGATCTAACTTCTTGTTACCCATTTTATATCTTTGATCAGTTTTATCCGTCACAAACTTAAAAAACCAAAAATCAAAAAACTCACTTCATAACTAGCCTAATATCAGAACACCATAAGCAAACACACCGATATCTTTTACACATATAGAGAGAGCCCTCTCTGAGTCCAGGAAGGGTAGGTCCTTGGGCTCCAAAGCTTGGTTTGATGTTACATTGTCATTTGGCTCACCAATCGGCCAAATCACGGGAACCTAACATAATGGCGATCACGGTGGGACTTTGAGTTAGTGACAATCCAAGGACACCTTAGAACTCTAGAAGTCCCTTATTTTCAAGAAAACCTACCAGTGAGCCACCTCATCGCCACCTAACATAATGGCGATCACGGTGGGACTCTGAGTATTAAACAAACTTAGATTCCCTAGACCTTAAGAGACCTTAAGAATAATATTTGATTGACTTATCCCACCGCTCTCTAACATAATGGCGATCACGGTGGGACCATATTGAGTACATGAAAGTCTAGCAAACTTTTATAGACTCCTTAGTCCTTAAACTTTTAACTTAAACCATCAGCCTTTAGAATCATTTAGTGTAAAATCTCTGTTTCACCATCTTAGCAAATGATGAATCAGGTTTATAACACTCTTACATCCTAGGCTGCACATAAAACTCAGAAAAAACCACAAAAAACTCCCTTAGATTGGTTTTTGTCAGTACTAGTGGTGGATCATACACATATATCTCAAAACAACCAAGTTCCACCTGGAAACTCCACTAACCTCTAGTAGGCCTTACTATTTTACCAAACTCTAGGTTACTATCCGATAGACCTATCCCATCGCTCACTAACATAGCGGGAGATGGTGGGACACTGAGTACATGATAGTCTAGCAAACTCTTATAGACTCTTTGGTCCTTTAGACACTTAAACAAGCAAGCAGCCCATAGACCCATTTATAGTAAACTCCTTTTGTTCTCATCACCCTAGCAAAGTGTTGAAACAAGTCTAGGATACTTTAACAAACCATAGGCTGCACATAAAACTCAGAAAATCCAAAACATTCCCAGATTAGTTATTGGTGGTGGACCATAGTTATCTTCACAAAACAACCAAGTTCCACCTGGCGACTCCACTAGCCCATCCCTTTTACATTTTGACCATCCTTCACCTTAGTAGAACTTTAGAGAGACCACTCATCCAAAACATTCATCAATACCATCCTCTCTAAACTCTAGATCCAAAATCTGGCTTCACGAAGAATTAACACCAGATCCCATCCAGACCCAAACCCCCCTATCATAGTAGATGACCCAGAGAAGATTCTATGGCAAGCTTCCGAAACTGACCATCTAGCTACTGGTAGATCCATCCGTAAAACAAGATTAGTACCTAAACATCTTACTATCCTACCTGATTCACCTTTTGAATTAGAATCATCAAAAACTCTTTTCAGAAGCAGGTCTCATAGTAGAATAAACTTTGACGATCTTGAAACCCTAGACCAATCACACAGTCATAGTAGAGAAGCCTCACCTTCCACCCCCCCGACTTTCAGCTTCTCTATCACTTTGGCTCCCACCATCCCAGATCTGCTCAAAACCAGATCACTAGTCCAAGTTCATCCACCACACCTGTTCAAACCACCTCATCTCATCCCACTAGTCCTCATCTTGTACATCATCCATTAGCTCCCGTCATGGCAGCCTGGTACGCACCTTTGGTGTTGCCACCACCTTTGGCTCCTCTCCCAAATAAATATCAAGACAAAATCCCACACTTTACTGGAGAAGACACCACTACACCTCAACAGCATATAAGTAGGATGACTGATGCTTATGAATACCTGGAGGTACAAGACGAGACCGTCAGAATGAGAATATTCGCCCAAAGTCTTGGTGGTGAACCCAAAACATGGTTCAAAAGCTTAACTCCAAATAGCATCCAAAATATCCCAGAACTACATCAAGTCTTGAGAAATAGGTGGGAAATCTGAAGAAACCCCATTCAAATCCTATCAGAATATAACAACCTAAAACGGGAAAATGGGGAAAGTGTCCAGGCTTACTGCACTAGGTTCAATAGTGTATATAACTCCCTCCCACCTCATTTCAAACCCCCACTTGGTTTAGCCTTGGAAAAATTCCCCGAGGGTTTCGATCCGGACATGACATATCATCTGAGAGACAAAGATCCCCCTACCTTAGAAGAAATGCAACAAATAGCAATAAAAGCAGATGCCAACTTAGAAGAAAAAAGGACTAGGACTAGGTCAGAAAGAAAGGTCACATATAAAGACGAGGTCTCCACTTCATCACCTTCCCTAGATCCTAGAATAGATGACTTAGTCAAAACCATGGCCAAAATGTGGGAAAAGATAAATGAAAAGGCCCCTGTTAGGGACAACTAGCCAAACCCTCCAAACAGAAACCGAAACCAAAACTTTAGGAGGGAACAGCCCCAAAATAGACCAAGGGAAAATGACCAACAAATTAGGCCACCATTCAATGAAAACTATGTGGAAGAGGATGACAGGGATACAGAAACTCTTGATGAACATCATTTAAACCTCATAGGATCTGATAATGAGAGTGAGGTGTACCTCACAGAAGAAGAACAAGCATTCTTTTCTCCTAATCAAAATGAGACCAACTATGAAGATCTCGATGACCCTGCCATAGATTTTCAAAATGCCATAATAGAAGCTCACAGGCAATATGACCTTAGAAGCAAAAGAAACCAAGATAATTCCAAGAAAGGTAACTCAGATACTGCTAAAACCCCTGATACCATCCTCAAGAAAGCAGTAAGCAGTGACAAAATCAAGGTTGAGAAAAGTGACCAAAACAAAGCTAAAGTTACCCAAACTAGTCCTAACTCGGCTGTTCCAAGTACTTCCACAAAATTTACCGAAGCAACTATGGCAAACAAAATCCCGAAACAAAGCCAACAAACTCAGAACATAGAGAAGGTCGTGGCTGAAAAAATTGAAACAAACATATCTAAACTTCAGCTGCCTTTCAGCTTTGAAGGCGAAATCGCCAAGATCAAGATCACCATGCCTCTTACTGAACTCATTGCCCAAAACTCTTATAAATCCCAAGTACTAAAAGTCTTAAATCTAGGGAATGATGCAAACACTGTTAATCTGGCTGATGACACTCCTGAAGTGTTGTTTGGTCCGAAGATAGAGGGAAAATTCCAAGAAGGAACTACTCTTCCATTTTACATTAGCCTAAACATCCACGACCAAATCCTCCACAATGCCATGCTAGACTCCGGTGCCTCGCATAATCTTATGCCGAAGGTAGTAATGGAAAGATTAGGCTTGGAAATCACAAGACCATACAAAGACTTGTATTTATTTGATTCAAGCAGAGTCCAATGCCTGGGTTTGATCAAAGACCTTTGTTTTAGTCTGGCCCAAATACCTGCTAAACATCTAATCATGGATATAGTAGTGGCGGACATTCCTCCCAAGTACGGGATGCTTCTATCCAGATCTTGGGGAGCCAAACTCCAAGGGAATATCCAACTGGACATGTCATACGCCACCATTCCTGTGTTCGGCCAGACCAGAATACTCTACCGAGAATCACACATGAAATACATGATTAGCAGTCAAGATAGGCCAGACAACATTCCAATATGTTCCTTGCGTTCCGACCTGAACTCTTTCATTATGCATATTGATGAAAACATGGAGGAAGAGTCAGAAGAAACTGAAATAAACTTAGATCCACCACATCAGTTGTTCCTGGTGCCTTATGATGAACTAGACACTCAAAACTACCATGATCATGAACAGCTGTGTCATGAAGAAGTTAAGTATGTCCCTTCTAAGGTGGGATTAGAGCAAGAAGCGCAAACCCTTATGTACTATCAAGCGAATTACTCTAACCCTAGTCAAACACCAGCAATAACCTGCGGAAATTTTTTCCGGGTAAAGGCTTTAGAAGACTTACACATCATAAACCTGTTCGGAACCCGGGAGCAAGGGAGTTTAATGTTTCTACCATACCTCAAAGATTTACCATCATATGGATCATCCACTGCAAATGAAACTTTGACTATAGCCCCAGCAGCTCAAAATCTAGAAAAAAATGCCTGATAAACTTCTTATGAGCAAGAATGATATTTGCAGTCCCAGCATACCCGAGCTACTGAAATTGGCTCATATTCTGTCTTTTCATGAAGAACTTAGAAATGCTAAAATCAGAAATCTCATGCAGAATACCAATTTCTACAGAAAAAACAAAGAAAAATGCTATGATACTTCTTCTCCCTCAAAGAATAACTTTGACAAAAGAAAACATAACAATCTGAACCAAACTGAAATAATCAGGGATAAAACAGTTGGTCCAAGAGTCTGTTTCAATTTTAGAAATACTACTACATTTCCCTATAACATAAATTCTGTTTTTTCTACCCAAGACCATGATATACCAATTAAAAGTGCTTTAAATCATGTGTTTTCGTAAGATGATGCTTCAGGTCATGTTCAAAAGATTCCCTTGCAAAGTAGACAGCGTAAAGATTTTTTCCAGTTTGCGGGAGGTAGATCTAATTTCAAAATCAAAATTGCAAAACCACCCAATATTAGAAATCTGTTCATGAAGGCCATGTTCCCAGTTTTAAATTTCTGCATTTTTGCATACCTTGATGATGTCATTATCTATTTCAAGAATGACCAAGAGTACATGCATTACTTGAGGAAAATGTACAGTAAGGAAAGGAGTGGAAATCAGATATTCAAAGAGGTACAACGGGAAGATACCGGTCTGTTCAGAGATTCTTGCATGAATCCCTATGTCATGTTAGAGAGAGAAAACTTTCCAAATTTCTCTTTTCAGGAGTTGAGTGGGCCAAGGGTGAGAGGAGATCCTTACGAGGATAAGATGCTTAAATTTTGTCATTTCCAAGATTTCTAAGTTTGAAACACTTTCATTCATTGTATATACCATTGTTTGAAATATATAAAAAGAGAAAAGTCAAAAACAGTAAAAGTTAGAAAAGAGGGCAAGTGAAGATAGAACAAAGGCCCCATGTTCCAAAAAATAGTCCTTTGGAAAGCGAGCAAGTCTAAATGCCGCTACTAGTACTTCAATGTCTTGTTCAGCTATCTAGCCTAATCATAGCTGAGCATGTTTAAATTTATTTGCTGATAAGTTAGTGAGTGCAAAAGATAGTCAACATTGTGTAAGATTGACTTATCACAGAGTTTAGATTAGGGAGAGATTCTGGTTCCACATACCTAAAACAGAACCAAAGAGAGAAGCGAGGGATGAAAAATACATTGTACATCTTAGCCCCGCTTGTCTAGTTTCCCTTTTGTTGCAAAATAATATTTGTGTGCAGCTTGTCTTTTATGCCGCAAATGCATGACAAATCAGACTGTCTAATCCTGATTTGATCATTTTAAATTTCATGTTTTAGATTAGAGAACAAAATCCTGTCAAACTGCTTAATCTTGACAGTTGATCTAGCATAGGTAGAGTAATGAACGAGTTCATCAGTTTAATCTGAACTCCCGACAGATATAAGAGTAGAAATAGATAGGTTCATTTTTCAAAAAAGAAAAATATACATTGTCAAAAGGCTGCTAGTTCAAATGCGCCAAAGAGAAGAAAAAATGTTAGGAAAGATAGTGGGGTAGGTAGAAGTATCATTGATGTTAACCATGCTGTCACTTTTCAGAAATAGCATCAAAGAAGGGTGAATTTTTGCGCCAATGGATAAGGCACTGGTCTTCATAAGCCAAAAATCTGAATTCTGGACACCTCCTGACGAGGAGCTGCCCTCCCCAAATGGAGCCACTGTTAGTCATCAGCATTTTTCACATGTTAGTGATGACTAGATCCATAGCTGAGTTTTCTAGAAGCTGATTTCCATATGTCAATTTGTCATCTAGAAAACCCTCATAAAAAACTTTTTTCGCCCTCCTACTTTTCAGTCCGCCCATGTCAAAGTCAAAACTCATTATCACCATCCTATCTAGCTTCAGCCCTACTGGTCTGCCCATCAA